>PVJD01015133.1:0-26191 GCA_004026545.1 Mormoops blainvillei | reverse complement strand
TCTTTCTTTCTTTCTTTCTTTCTTTCTTTCTTTCTTTCTTTCTTTCTTTCTTTCTTTCTTACTTCTTTCTGTTTGCCTCAGTTCTGCTCAGAGACTTCTGTCTCTGAATTGTTTTGAGGAGTATGAGAGGAGAGAGTATATCTTCAATAACTATTTTCTCTGACAACGGTCCTGTCTCCTGCCTGTGTAGGGCATGCAATTTGGCTGTTGCTCTTGTTGGTGTTGAGCAGTATAACTTCTTCATACATTTTGGAAATTAATCTTTTAATCAGGTGTGTTATTGTCAAATATACTCTCCCTTGCAGTGGGTTCCCTACTCATTTTGTTGATTTTGTTTGTTTGTTTTTGCTGTGCAGGAGCTTTTTAGTTACATGTAGTCACATTTCTGTTTTTTTTCCCCCCTTTATTTCCATTGCCCCAGTAGACATATTTACAAAAATATTGCTACACGAGGTGGCTGAGATTTTACTGTCCATGTTTTCCTGTAGGATTTTTATGGTTCTGTGACTTACAGTTAAGCGTTTTATGCATTTTGAGTTTATTCTTGTGTATGGTGTAAGTTGGTAGCCTTTTATTATTTATTTTTTTATTTTTATTTTTTGCTTGTACCGGTCCAAATTTCCCAATGCCATTTATTGAAGAGGCTGTTTTAACTCCATCGCATGCTCTTGCCTACTTTGTCATCTATTAATTGACCGTAAAGTCATGCATTGGCCCTGGCTGGTGTGGCTCGGTGGATTGAGGGCCCTCCTGCAAACCAAAGGATCGCTGGTTCTGTTCCCTGTCAGGGCACATGCCTGTGTTACAGGCCAGGTTCCCAGCAGGGGGCATGCAAGAGGCCACCACACATTGAGGTTTCTCTCCCCCTCTTTGTCCCTCCCTTCCCCTCTCTCAAAAAATAAATTTAAAAAAAATTTAAAAAATTAGTCATGCATTGGTTTCTGGGCTCTCTGTTGTATTCCATTGATCTTCATGCCTGTTCTTAGGCCACTATGAAGCTGTTTTGATGACAGCAGTTTTGCAGGACAGATTGATATTTGGAATTATGATTCCCCCAACTTTCTTCATCTTTCTCAAGATTGCTGAGGCTATTTGGGAATCTTACTTGGTTTCATATAAACTTTTGGGATATTCATTCTAGTTATGTGGAATATGTCATTGGTATTTTAAAGGGATTGCATTGAATGTATAAATCGCTTTGGGTAGTATGGACATTTTGTTGCTATTAATGCTTCCAGTCCATGGACGTGGTATATGCTTCCATTTAGTTGTGTCTTCCTTACTTTCCTTCTTCAGTGTTGTGTAGTTTTCTGAGTGCAGGTCTTTTACCTCCTTGGTGAGGCTTATTCCTAGGCACTTCATTTTTTTCGTTGTTGCTATAGGAAACGGGACCTTTTTCCTGATTTCCGATTCTGATATTTCACTGTGGGTGTACAAAATTTCCTTCAATTTCTGAGTATTGACTTTGTACTGCTGTTTCCAAATTCACTTATTAGGTCGAGTGGTATTTGGTGGAGTCTGTAGGGTTCTTTATGAACGCTATCATGTCATCTGCAAACAGTGACAGTCTTAGTTCTTCCTTTCAAACTTGGATGCCTTTTATTTCTTTTTCTCATGTGATCGCTGTGGCCAGGACGTCCAACACTATGTTGAATAAAAGTGGTGGAAGTGGACACGCTTGTCCCGAGGAACCTACGTTTCTAAGGGTCATGAAATGAGCTCCTAAAAGTCAGTCTAGGGAATGCCGGTTGCGTACTTTTTATCATTGGAAACAGAGGTTTCTAAGAGTTAAAAGATCAAATTAAGCTGGAAAGAAATTGTACTGTTTTAACAATAGCAGGCATAAGGCGTGAGGAGGCAATTTTGATGGACAAGGATTGAAAGTGAGTAATCTAAAGGTGGTTATTTCTGAATGGATAAGAAAATTTGTGAAAGTTGCAGAAAGGTTTGTGCACGTTTGTAAAAGTTTTAAATTTGTGAAGAGAGAAACCTCAGGCTCCAGTACCTCTGCCTCCATCTAATTTCTGCCTGGGGGTGTTCTTTGGCTCTGGTGGGACGTAGAGCTGTTTTCATCAGTATAACTCCTGATCCTCTGTGTGGAACATTTATCTTCTGTCACCAGGTTCTGACCTTTCCGGGGTCCAAAGCAGCCCTACCTCACCGAGGCTCTTCCCTACTGCTTGATTCCTTGGATGCGAGCCAAGACTTTATTTCCACCACTCATTCACAGTCCTTGAAGCTTTCATTGAGCCTCAACAGGTCTTCTTGCTTGGTAGTTAGGACCTTCCATCCACTTTCCCAGTCTTCTTAAAAGCTGTCAAAAGCAAATGAGAAAAATCTTGTGCTTCCTCTACAAGAATTAGTAATTCAAATTATGGGCCTGGCCTTTAGGTGCTCAGTCTTCAGGTGCATGCTCTTTATGAAATAAGTGTTTGTCTGTGTATTACATATGGTAGGGTCTCTGCCTCCATATGGCGTAACTAGAATGAAATATTTTATTGCCCTAAAGGAACTAGATACTAACATACATTAAGCAGGATCCTGTGGTTTGGAAAATTAGTTGATATCAAAAATATTTTACATGCATGCATATATATATATTTGTTTTACAGCAACGTTAACTTATAATCGTTTAGTTAAATATATTCGACAAAATTCCCAAAGTTTAATTTTTAAAAACTGATAAGTGGCTTTGAGTTATTCCAGCGGGCCCCTGGAACACCCCGGAACACCCCCAGATTTGTTTTCTCTCCTTACAACAGAAGTTTTAAACTAATTGGGCCTATTTAATAAGCTCAAAATGACATGGAGAGCTTTGCCAAACATTGGGAAATCATGAATTGATTCCAGTGCTTAAGCACACTTCCAGTAAGCCCTGTATAGCATTTTAAAACCTTGCATACAGTTTGGTCTTTACATATTTTGAAATTGTGTGTTGAATCTAAAACTATGGGCTGTATATTGTTCTTTTATGTCACTTCATAGTAATTATTACTTACCAAGAAATTGTTATCTTGGAAATGTTATACCTCACAAAGGAGAAAAGTTATTAATCAATTGCATTATTATTGAACCTATAACTCTATCATTTAAAACTTTTTTCATTTATAAACAGTCATTAGTTTACTCTAACGCATTTGGAAATGTGCTATCTTTTCAAAGCTTCATGAAAAGAACTCTGGCTTACTTTAAATTACGGGTATCTGAGCGGGTCATATCTTTGCAGTAGATGAAGATTCGTGGAAGACTGAGAGATAACTGAGCTCATAGGCATACAGGCAACTAATCAAAACAAGTACGGATTCAATATTCAAATATTGCTAATTTTAAATATTTTTGTTTTCCAGATATAAGGAAATTGGTGTTTTGTTTCGTTTTGTTTTTTCCTCTAGAGCAATTTGTAAAGCTTGCCTTCATAAGCAGTGTTGAAGCACTTCTACTTTTCCCCTGCCTAATCCCTCCAGAATTGGGCAACTCTTAATGAGTGAGTATTATTTTTATGGCAATATGTTTGTTTGCATCAACCCAGTAAGAATCTGTTCTATTTACAATGGTACCAGTTTCCAAATGTGGCTCTATTAACCAGGTCTTTGTCTGGAATGTCACGATCGAGAGAGTCATGCCTGGACTCTGGAAGTCACTGGAAAACCTTCAGGAAGGAAGGTTGACTTTTGAAGCCAATGAGAGCCGCTTAGGGAAGTGGCCCGATACCTTGCTTGGTCACGTGGCTCCTGGCAGTCTTTCCAGGTAAGGAACGAGGGTTGCTTTCCTGAAAGATGGTAAGGAAGGAACCTCGAGACATTTTGGGGACATCAAGAACGTGAGGAATCCACCCAACCTTGTGGGTATTTCAGGCAAAGCCAGATGCCAACTGTATGGCTTGGTCTCTGTGCCCTGAAGGGCTGACTAAAGCTCATTGCGAAGGTTTCTTGTAAAATTCCAGCAAAGCAGATTTGAAAGAGCTTACCTGATCAATCACTATTCTTCTTGTGTTCATGCAAGCATTCAGGCAAAACTGAAAGTGGACTTATGCGCAGTCTCTTTGATAAAATGAGGGTGACTTTAGGGAGAGAAATTGTGTTTCAGTGAAAATCGCAATACCCAGTAGTCACCCACAAACTAAATTGAATCCTAATTATTGTAGTTTTCTTCCAAGCTAATGTTTCATTATTTCTTTCATCCCTTGACTTAGAATTATTGAGAGCTACTGAGGCACTATCGGCCATACAGAATTTGCCTACTACTCTGCCTTTCCCTTTTTGAGATTCTAAGGTCAATATCTAGCCCTGGTTTTTCCTGATTAAGTCCCTTCCTAGGGCCTATGGCTGCACTTTTTATTCTCAATTTTGGGCCATGTCCCCTCGAATATCTCATATCCTGTATTCAACAGAGAGTCCAGGCTCTGGGAGATTTCCTCCACAAATGTCCTCCAGCCCCAGCTTCTTGCCTTTTGCACCATCCAGTTCCAGCCTCTCCCTCTTAATAACCCATACCCATATCCAGAGACAGGGACAACGTTACCTCCATCGCCCACCTGAAGCAGTGCCAGAAGAAGAGACCTTCGTCCCTGCTCCCCAGAACCAGAAGGGGTCCAGGTCATTAACAGTAACCCCATCTCCAAAACCAGAGGGGAGAATAATAGGACAAAAGCCCCGTTTTCAGGTCCTCTTTCCCAGAGCTAGCTGTCTCAGGACTGGAAAATTACTGGAAGTGTCCTGAAGTTTCAGGAACTTATGACAGAACATACCAGACCACAACGAGCAGACTGCCCCCTGCACCCAAAGATAGTGTTGAAACAAGTTGCAGCCCACCTCCAACATCCTGCCCTTCAACCACCCCATTACCCAATAGAAGCCCAAAGCCCTGACCCCACAGGGCTGGTGCACGTCTACACACCTAGCCATTTCCCTCCCTTGGGAAAGTAAAAATAAAACCTTTACTGTCTGCACTTTCTTCCCTCTGTGAGTTCTTTCACAGCCCACATCACTGATCACCCTCACAGGTCATATTACAGTAATAACATTCCTGAGCCATTACAGGGTCAACAGAGGTTTGTCACTGTTAAAAAGGCAATGGCAGTACAGAAAAGTTTCTGTGTCAGTGGCAGTTCATAGAAACTACTTAGCCACACAGAAGATGGTTTCAAAATTGGCAAACTGCCTTTTATGAATACCATAACATGACAATGTTAAGTTACTTGTATGCTTGAAATAATTTGGTGACTCTATAGAACAGCTAATTGAAATTAACACTGGAGAATGCAAGTACAGGGAGAGGTTAAGTCCCTGTCTTTTCTTTTAAAAAGATGTATCTTTTTGTTTTGTTGTTTTGTTTTGTTTTGTTTTATTTTGTTTTGCTCAATTCCCCCACTCCTCCACCCCACCCAGCCTCCATCCTTGCCCGTCAGCCTGCTCTCTATCTGTGAGTCTGTGTCTATCCTGCCCGTCAGTTTACTGTGTTCATTAGATTTCACATATGAGTGAAATGATACGGTACCCTGACTGGCATATTATATACTATTCTCCAGGCCCATCCAAGCTGTCGCAAAGGGTAAGATTTGCTTCTTTTATATGGCCAAGTAGTGTTCTATTGTGTAAATGTACCACACTCTTGGGCATGCACAACAGCATGGTGATTGTTGGAAAATGCAGGGTGGGGGCGGTTGGGGTCGGTCGGGGGGTCATAAGGGGGATAAATGGTGATGGGCGGAGACCACACTTGTGACGATGAGCACACAATAAGGTGTACAGATGATGTGTTGTAGAACTGTGCACCTACAACCTGTATTATTGTGTTAACCAGTGTCACCTCAATAAATTCAATTAAAAAGAAAAAAAGAGAAAGAAAGAAAAAAATACCTCTACCAGTCGGGCATATGAGCATGTGTGGAAAATGCTGCCTTTTTTATTAACCTTCAAGGTTTGTAAGTTTTGTCTTGAGGCCCCTCGATATTTGTTGTCTCACAAGTGGGCACGGATGTACCCACTTTAAGGTACATGCAGATATTTAAAAGATTAAGTAAATCCTAAGGTCCCTTAACAATAAAAAAATCTTATACTTATTACACAATTTACATGAGGTGTTCCACTTCTAGGATCCACTAAGGAAAACTAAAACGATTCCTCTTTCAACATGGTCCCAAGGCAGGGTACTATTTGATTAATACCTTAGTAATTAACAAAATTTGAAACTTTTCTGAATCTCCTGTATTTTCCTTGCGGACCAAGAATAAATGCAACTCTTGCTATAATATAGATTCCATGTATTTTAAGTGTTTGCTTTAAGAAAAATGAGCTTTATCTCGCCATAAATATGGAAAGCAATGTTGCACAGCCGAAAAGAGTTTTCATTGACACTTCAAGAGAAGTTAAGTTAGGCCCACTGCCGTCGCATGCAACACTGATACAAAAGATTGTCATTTCCATGCTGGCTGGTGTGGCTCAATGGGTTGAGTGCCGGCCTGCGAACCAAAGGGTGTCCGGTTCGAGTCCCAGTCAGGGCGCGTGCCCGGGTTGCCTGCCCAGTCCCCAGTAGGGGGTGCGGGAGAGGCAACCACACATTGATGTTTCTCGCCCTCTCTTTCTCCCTCCCTTCCCCTTTCTCTGGGAATAAATAAATAAAATCTTAAAAAAAAAAAAAAGATTGTCATTTCTATTCTGTCTTATATTTCAACAGAGAAAAATTACTAAATACTGGAAGTGGGTTTGATAGTCCAATTTTGCTTTCTGGCCTAAACCACTTTTTGAACTGGTTTTAAACATTTGAAAACACTTAATCATGCCAAACGTTATTTAAACTGGGTGTAGCTAATTATCTTTATCTGAGGAAACATTCTCCCACCTTTATGACAAGCTGGTCTTTGCAGTTAAGGTCAGGTGCCCACACTAAACTCCTACTTACAAGGGGATTTCAAGGCACTACCTTCACTGATGTTTGCATTTCAAAGAGAAGGCTGAAAGGCCATTAAGGAAGACCTTTCTGGTCGAACTGCTGCCAACCGACTTAATTCCCTTTCAAAAATTTACATATATCTCAATGAACCCAAGAAAGAATTTAAAATTTTTCTAAAAGAAATGCTCCAAGGAAGAGGAGGTGCAAGAGTCACTTTTTTATTAGGCAACAAAAGAAACAGCATTTCTTCCCCGCCAAAGCCTCACAAAAAGTTTCCGAACAAACATGAAGAGTGCCTTTAAAAGCTACCAAATACCAGCCTAAAAGTGCCCCATTTGTCTTCACAACACATTCTTGTTATTGATCTCCCTAATTTAATCTACCAGTTAGGTGTGATCTCATTCAAGATGCCAGCACAATTTTTTTTTTAATTAAAAAAAAAAGATTTTACTTATTTTTAGAGAGAGTGGAGTGGAAGGAGGAAGAGAACTAGAGAAGCGTCCACGCATGAGAGAAACATCGATGGATTGTCTCTCCCACACTCCTGACCTGGGACCCAGAGGGCAACACAGGCAAGTGCCCTGAGTACGAATCAATCCCAGGACCTTCCGGTCCACAACCCGGCACTGCATCCGCTGAAACACACCAACCAGGGGTGACTTTTTACTTTAACTAAGCTAACACGTAATCAAGCATTCACTATAATATTAGAATCACCTCTCAAGTTAAACGAAGCATCAGGAACAGGTCTATGCACATATAAAAACAGTAGAGTGAAGTTTTATATGGGTGGGAAGCTTATTACCTGGTTCAGTGGTTAATGAATGAGTATCTATTTAAGTAAATCAGTGATGGATATCTACATTAGTCTTCCACTAACGTATTTTCTAGATGGAGCAATTATTTTCATGCTAATAATGACTAATAGTTCTTTATCACTGCCAACCTCTGTTCTAAGTCGTCTTTGTTGGACCTTTGTAAACCTGAAATTATTTACTCTTCACAACATCCCAGTGAGGTACGTTTTGTTATTGCTGTCCTTTCTTGAGGTGGCTGTTGTTGTTATAAAAAGAGGCCACTGAAATTATTTTAAGCCAAAAAATGCTAAAAATAATATTTTTATTTATAATATTTACTTGGAGTTTAAGAAAAGGAAATTGAATTATGATGATGCAGGCCAGGGTACAAGTCATTTCTTGGAATATCTAAAGATGGGTTTGCGTGGTGTTAGGTGGGTACGAGTCTTATTGGGATGATCAGTTAGCTATGTAATGTCTAACCGCTGGGTTTACACCTGAAACTAATATAATATTGGACGACAACTGGAATTGAAAAATAAAAAAAGTCGAAAAGAAAAGAAAACTGTAAATACAAAGCACAGATTGGGAGATAATAGCTCATATATCAGACAAAAACCTAGTATACTATAAACTATATCCTAGTATACTATGTAAACTATATGAGAACCTCTTATAACACCACAACAATAAAGACAAACCACCCAATTAAAAAATAAAAAGGACTGCAATAAGCATTTCTCCAAAGAAGATAAACAAATGGCCAAGAAGCACGTGAGAAGGTGCTCGACATCTTTTCATTAGTCACTTTTTAAAACACGCAGATGAAACCCATAATGAGATACCACTTTACTCCCTGGGAGGGCAATAATTAAAAAGGAGGGTTTGGGGTGGGAGCGGAAAATGACGAGTGTTAACTGGGTATGGAGAAATTGGGACATTCATACATCCCTACTAGGGAAACTAAAGGTGCAGCCACTGTGGAAAACAGTGTGGCAGTTCCCCCAAAAGACATAGAATTACCCAAAAATTCCACTCCTAGGTGTATACCGAAAAGAGCTCAAACAAAAACCCATGCATGAATGTTCATAGCAGTGTTATTCATAAGAGCCTCAAGGTGGAAACCACCTAAATGTCCACCACTACCTGATGGCTGGATAAACAAATGTGATATACCCATGCAAAGGGATATCATTCAGGTATAAAAAGGAAGAGAATACTGATACACACTGTAACATAGATGAATATCAAAAACATTATGCGTAGTAAAAGAAGCCAGATGCAAAAGGTCAAATGTAGGATGACTATTGATGTGAAAATATCCAGAATAGGCAAACCCATAGAGACAGGAAGTAAGTAGTCAAGGATGGGCTGTCAATGTTAATAGGTGGTAGGCTCTGTAATTTTTTTTTAAGTGATTAATATGTTCTAGATTTACAGAGTGGTGATGGTTGCATGACCATGGGAATACACTAAACACTCTGAATTTCACACTGTTTAACTAAAACGGTGACCTTTATGGTATGTGAATTATATATACCTCAATAAGAGAAGGTATTTACTCAAAAAAGAGAGAGGTTTTTAAAATAAGTACAAATACATCAAATATAAAACAGTTATAACACATTTTAAATACCTTGCAGTTTAGGCACTTGTTTAAAAGGTTGTATTTCTCATTTATTTGGCATAAATCTCAGATTAACCAAGGTTGTTTGAGAACAAATTTGTCTGCAAAGTTAACTCCTTTTTAATTATGGGTTTGCTTTCAAAATCATGACATTTTGTTATAATATATACCATTTTAGTGCTTGAGCTTCATTATTTTGGAATATATGCACTGGAAAGTTGATTTTGATACGTGCTCTACATTTTGACCACTGATTTATTTTTATTCTATAAAAGGATGCTTTTCTTTGCAAACTGCTAGCTTTCTAGTTTAGTCTATATACAAATTTTATATTGCCTTTGGTTCAAATTTTTTATTGACTCTCATCAGATTAACCGGATTCTGTGTCTCACATATTATCCCTCCACTTCCATAATTAAATGGTTGATATTCTTAACATTCTACCTGTATTTTCCTTTCCATAAGTTTGAAAGTTAGATGACAATAGAAACAAGTACACTGGCATTGTTAAAAGTAATTTTTCAGAAAAAGAGGCAAAAGCATGAGCCACATATTGATATATATATATAAAATAAGTATATCATATATATATATATATATATATATATATACACATATATATAGAAAGGAGCACGAGGTATATAAAGATTTTATTTCACCAGATACATGCTATAATCGGTTCAAAATGACAGGAAAAGCACGGATATTTGTGAGAAGTCCAGGAATTGAAATGCAAATGCCAGTAAAACTGTCCTTGTCACCCCCGGCCCACCCCTCACCTGGGGAGAGAAGGTACTATAAACTACCACAGAAGACAGAATTTACTTATCTATTTGTAAATAATCCGCAGTTTACGAAAACAAACAACGTACCAAGTAGATGAGGGGCCAGTGAATAGACCTTGTAGTGTAAAAGAGACTGCTTTAGAAGCTAGGAGATTTTCCATTGAATTGCCACATGTTTTTCCCGAACGGCACGATTCTGTGGCTGTTCCTCACCACCCCGTTCGTGTTTGTGATTTACAGTATTTAAAATGGAGCGTGAACGTCATTAACGTATGCTGGCGTTTATCAGAATATCAATACACACGCAAATATATTTAGTGGCCAGTCTCTAGAACAACTAAAATTAGGTATAACAATTGTTCCATTGATAGAAAAGCAGATCACCTTGGAAGTCAATCAGTTTCAGTAGCGTCGTGATGCTTTCTTATCAAGTTCGTACTTTCAAGCAGCTATACACAGAGGTTGAATTACTTGAGAATGTCCTAGTTCTTTATGTGGTAAACATGTTTGCGCGTCCTATTTTAAAATTAAGTTTCGGGTACTTAACTTAGAGTAAAGTTACAGTAAAATTGAGATGGACAGGAGCTTTGTTACTGAGAGTAAGGATCAACAAAAATAAACGTGAGGAAATCCCGGTTCTCAGGTAGTGTAAAAAGCGGACCCCTGCTAGCGAGTTACCGGATTGTCACGCAGCCTTGTAGAGCCGCTGCCCGGCTCCTGTCGAAAACCCAGTGCCCACGGGTTGTGAGCTGCTTAGCTGGCTCTGCGTTCGTGAGTGTGTGGCCTTAGCAGAAATGTCCGTGTGCGTGCTGGAGCATAACCGCCCGTCCATCTGCACCCGGCGGCAGAGTACTGAAGAGGAGTCTGCGGGGAGCGATTTGTCACTTTGCTGTGGTACCTTGGCCTTCCGACGAGGTGTATATTTATAGCCCGGGTATTTCTCTCGATGCTCGTCGCGAAGTCTCTGAGCCTTCTCGAAGAATGGCCATTTTTCGGCTTCCGTAAGCATTTTCCACTGGTACCCCAGCCGCTTGCTAATCTCTGAGTTTTGCATTTGGGGATTTTCTAGAGCCACCTTGCGCCTTTGGTCTCGAGACCACAGCATGAAAGCATTCAAGGGGCGTTTGACGTGGTCCCGACAGCTGTCTCTGCCGTTGCCTCCTGTTTCACACCAATAATTTGAGCGAGGATTGTCCATCCAAAGTAGGGAAGTGGTTTTCCCAAACGCTTGGATAGTTTGTTGCTGCACCGCCGGACTGTAATAAGCACTGCTGTTTATTACTTTGAACATAGCGTATGGCAGTTTACGCCATTAATGGAGCGGTAGGAACATCAGAAGGCGTAACTGTTCTGAAAATTTTCTCACTACCCAAACCTTATTTATAGCAGACACTCCATTACTGTAACTTGTGTGATAAAACATTGGCTTCGCCTCCCACGCCACCTCCCCTGAAACACCCCGCGCCTGTCCGCCAAACCCACCGGACCCAGTTACTCCCAAACAAAATTCCTTCTTAATTATAGCAGCACACTGCATATGCACTCCGCAGCTCACCCGCCACGCAGAAGGCTCTAAATCCTGAAGGCACACTTGAAAATTATAATAAAGTACCGTACTTTGATGTAATAAAATCGGAGGAAACGCCCCCCCATGCCGCTGGCAAAATGGGTGTTAACAACCGTTGACTGCACAGAGCACAACCTATCGAAAATAGAAATAAAGTCTCACCAAGACTAAATACAAACAAGCCCAAAATTTCTAAGAAAATAAAGTTGAAATGATTCCTTCATTACATGCAAATAACCTCCATAACATAATGAAATTTATGCAATAACTGCTATGATAAATTAATATTAGAAACTAATCTTACTAACGTTTCCTTGAGTGCATTTATGATGTTTCAATTCTGCTCTCAGAACCAGAGCTGATTCTTAGTCTCTCTACAACCTTTAACACTTCCTACAATATCGATCTTCTACACCTGAGAGTAAAAAAATATGCCTCTCCTCCCCCCTTACCCCGACCTCTCAACCCCTCACCCTTCCCCCAAGTTCCTGGGTAACTGGTAAGCAGTTCCCATGTCTCAAATTTAGTAAATAACAGGTTAAGGCCCTGGTTGGTGTGGCTCAGTGAGTGGACGACTGAGCGCTGGCCTGGGAACCGGAAGGTTGCCGTTTCCATTCCCAGTCAAGACATATGCCTGGATTGCGGGACCAGGTCCCCAACTGGGCGCGTGGGAAAGGCAACTGATTGGTGTTCTCTCTGACGCATGGATGTTTCTCTCCCCCCCTTCTCCACTCCCCTTGGCCTCTCTCTAAAAAGAAATAAATAAAACCTTAAAAAAAAAAAGAAAGAAAGAAAGAAAAAGGTTAAGATGCTATTGCGTTAAATGACTACCCTGTCGTTAAAAAAAAAAAAAATTATTAATGAGTGTCTCAACAGTTATTGATTTTTTTAAAAAAATCAAACAGACTCTCAAGCAAATTAACTGGTAGAAGGTGATATGGTCCTGTAAAGATTAAACCTAAGTGGGATTAGCTAAAAACAGAGGTTGCCAAACTAACCAAGCTCCTTTTAATTTTTGGTGAAATTACTGCCGTAAGTTAGAAAAATGCTCCAAAAACTTTAGATTTGAGCAACTACATACAGACTCACTCTGATCCCTTTTCAGATCAGAAGGAAAGTGAATGAGACCTGAGAATAATAATTTCAAACATTTCAGTAAGATCCAGTAAATTGTATTTGGGCACACACACACACTTTATTCTCATTGGTTTAGTGCCCCCTAGTAGGGCTAATTTTAATTTGTATAGAGCATAGAAGTACACCTCAACACCACTTACTAAAGAAAACCCACAAAATTTTACATGAATAATTTATATATTTTTCTCTTCCAAAAATTAAATCAAACCAGTACCTCTTCAATTTAAGGAATGGATACAATAAAAAGTACATGACTATTATTTCATTTGTTCCCTCTAATTTTATCAGGACATGAAAATCTTAGATCAGTTTTATTTATTTTTAATCTGTGGGCGAGAAACAAACATTCCTTTACCCTAAAGATCCCTTCCCCGCCCCCTTCCCCTTCCTTCTCTTCTTCCCTTTTTTAGCCAGAACAACAATTAATTAGACATGCATGTATATGGGAACTCCCAAATACTTGACTGAGTCATAGACCCCCAGTTCATGAGAGGTTCATACACAGAAGGAGGGGTTTGGGGTTTACAGGACATCCTGGAGTCAGAGATGAGATATAAGAAAAGCAGACGTTTAGTAAATAGAAGTTTGCCTAGCCTTAAAAAAGGTCAAAAGATGTTAGGTCTGAAAATCTGTTATGGACAAGACCTCTAATTCAAGTACTTCTAGGTAGTTAGAGGGCAAGGGTATATATACACACACATGCACATACATATATACATGTATACACACATATATGTACACACACACACACACACACCCTTGCCCTCTACCTAGAATTTGAATATATATATACTCATATATATGTACATATATATACATGTATAAAAACATATACACACACACACACACACACTTTTTTTTTTCTTTTACCTTGAGACATACAGGAGTCTCAGTCCATTTATTTAACTTCTGACACACACCTATGAGCTCATTTATTCAAGTCTTCTAATCTCTTATGGTACTACTACATTGCATCTGGTCTCTTGCTCTTCCTCTTTTTCAAAATCTTCTCACTCTCCCTGTCCAAGGTCAACTTTCCCTAGTGAACTCTCCCTGTCCAAGGTAGTGTCCTTTCTCTAGTGAAACAGTAGTGATCAATTACTTTAAGAAAATGTTGTTACTGATAGTCCCTGGAAGTATTTTATTGTACTCTGTACACATTATTTTTTCTGACTTTTTTGCATTAAGATCGGAGGCTGTTTGAATTCAGTTTCTAAATTTTGGAACTATTTTGTTTATTAGCCCAATACTTGGTCAACCCATAAATATGCCTCAGTTTTCTGCTGAGGATTGTTATTTCATTTCCCTTAGTAATTTATGTATGAGGTACCGTCCTTTAGCTAAAGTACATATCATGGATACTTTTACTAATTTTGGTTCTATATTTTCACTTTTTAAAAATTCTTTTTGCTTTCAAAACAGTCATATAATAATGGTAACAATAAACATAATCTGCACCCAGGTTTTCTGTCTTGTTTGAATGACAATGGTTTCCGTATTTTATTGAACTTTTTAAAAGATTTTTAGAATTTATATTTAGAGAGAGGCGAAGGGAGGGAGAAAGAGAGGGAGAGGAACACCAATGTGTGGCTGCCCCTCAAGCACCCCCGACTGGGGACCTGGCATGTGCTCTGACTGGGCGTGGAACAGTCGACCCTTGGTTTGCTGGAGGGCACACGCTCCACTGAGCCACACCAGCCGGGGCTGGTTTTGCTCTTTTACCAACTAGAAGGATGAGGTATATAAGCTTGTTTGTGAAACTGCAGCAGGAATGTGATAACTACAAAGAATAAAAAGTGAGGAATCATAGGCCTCTCATATTTTTATATTAGCCAATAATTACATCTTGCTTGCCATGTGACTAGAAAGCAGCTAAAATAATCATCTGAGTCCAGAGATTAAAAACGGTTGTGTTTTTTAACCTGTCCAAATGCTCCAGTGAAGGTTAGCAGTTAGTACTGTGCTGTGAAAACACATTACTTTTTATTTTAAATACTTCAGTTAGTGTAAATAATAATGTTTTATGATTCTTTCAATCCGCCTTATATTTTTAATTATAACTTAGTTCTCATTTCTAACATTACCTTTTTTTTTTTCATTAAACATGCTTCCCGATTTCAGACTAGTAGGAAGGTAATGTTAAAGATTGTTAAATAAATGCATATTTTTCTTTTTCCAGTATTCTTTAAGCAATGCTTGCTTTTTCCTGTTTTTATTACTTACTTACTTACTTAATTTTTTTCTAGCAAAGTTATGTGTATTCCAGACTTGTGCGGATGTTGTTGAGTGTGGGTAATCTTCCTCTGTCTTGAAGGTTCTTTTGGCTGGTTTAAGTAATAATCAAATAAACATGAGATAGATTAATGAGAGAAAGCAGCAAAACTTAATTACACACACGCACACGAATGCCACGTGCACCAGAGGTTGAAAGACAGAGGTTAAATTGGGTATATAAGACATTCTCAGCTGGGATCAAGTAAAGCGCCTTGGAGCTGTATGTATAAGGTCATTGAAGGGAAAGCACAGGTTCAATAATAATTAGTTTGCCCTACTGTACAGACAAGTGAAAGGTAATTTCTGGTAATAACTGGTATTGTGGACCAGGCTCCTAGGTAAATTCTTAATAGTTAAATGTGTGTGTGTGTGTGTGTGTGTGTGTGTGTGTGTGTGTGTGTGTGTGGTGGGGCGGAGTGGATGGGCGCGGGGTGCGAGGGAGGGGAAGGGACGGGAGGAGGGCAAACGTAAATTTTGAGACCGCAGGGTCTTGGTTGCGTTGAGCTCAAAATGATCCACATACCACTGAGACACATCTTGCTGTAACGCATTCCGAAACCTCCACGGGGGCGGGGGCGGGGAGAGGGGGAAGCAAGCAGCTGCAGGTGAAGAACTTCAGGACTTTTTGGATACAATAAAGTCGCAGTTAGGTTCACCTATGGTGAGGCTAGTGCTTTGTTTTAAACGTTTTATCATAGTGTGAGGAGGTACAAAGTGGTCTCAGGCAGGGGTCCCCGGTACCTGTCGGTGGCCCGTTAGGAACCCGGCGGGGAGCTAAGCTCGTGTGAGCTCCACCTCCTGTCTCCGCCCCTAACCCGGTCCACAGCAGGAGGAGAGCCAGTCAGCCAGCACCGCCGGGGCGGAGGGGGTGGGGCGAGGCGCGGGGTGTTGGGGGAAGAGGGTGGCGTTGGCGGGGTGCCTCTCCCTACCCCACCCGGTCTGTGGAAAAATTGTCTTCCAGGAAATCGGTCCCTGGTTCCCGGTGCCAAAAAACGTTGGGGACCGCCTGTCTGCAGCAGTTGTATCAATTTTATTTACATGATTTTATTACTATTGTGCATGTTATTATAATTGTTATGTAAGATGAACATGAGTCTGACTCTGTAAGTCTGTCAGTCGAGAGGACATCCTGATGCAAGGCTCAGAACTTTACTTTGGGTCGAGTAAAAGCAGCAGTGGCAGTTCATCAGACTCTCCTGGTCTGCAGTGTCAACTTAACTGACGATGTCATCAGGTGCTCGCTCAGGCAAACTTTCTGCGTGACTTACACAGAAAGTGTAAGCATCTAAGCATGAGCTATTGCGTGAGTTTCTCCAAAGTTTACACCATGCCGTCAAGCTGTAGTCTGCAATAGCGGGGATCTGCATTAAAAACAAACAGTTTTAGTTGTCAATGATTTCAAGTCAAAGAGTTGGGGGGTGGGCGTGGGGGTGGGGAACAAACAGCAGTTCAAAGGGTTGCAGCCAAACGTTTTCACTAGAAAAATTCAGAATCCAGCTCACTTCACAGGTAAATAAAAAATAAAATGAAATAAAAAATAACACTTTAAATAGACAGTTAACTGAGCTATAATATATAACATCCACAGCCTCTATACTATCCTTTTTATGGGAACGATTTTTCTCCCTCAAATCTTTTATCAGAGATAGACAAATAAAAACTAATTTAGTCCATAAGTTTACTTTAAATAGATTTTGCCTGTTGTTTGCACATATACAAGAAGAATAGCAATTGTCATACAGGCTCTTTTACCTCTACCTCCCTGAAATTTTATAAGGAACCTCCAGGTTAAATTTTAACCCCTCGAAAGCTAAGAAGCCAGGCCACACAGTTGTCGTCGGCATTTGCCTGTAATACCTATCAGTCTGGGTAAATTCCTCAGTGTTACGAGGTCCCCCCAAATGTCTTGAAGTCCTTCTTTGCCATCTGTCAGGAAAGCAACCTTTGTTTCTTACCGGGAATGACCACTCTGAACTACGTAAGCAAGGTACCAGGCTCTTTGTCTGAGGGGCTTTTTATTGGCTTCCTAAGTCAATCTTCATGCCTTAGATTAGAGCTTTCTAATGCTACCCAGGATCTAACCGGGTCTCTCTCAAATACGGTGTTCTATATTTGAGAGAGACACGTTCAAAGCCTTATCAAGAGCTTCCGATTGTGTTATAAAGAGAGCAGATGCTTATGCAAAGAACCCTATTGCCATGAAAGTAATAATACTTATTCGTTTCCACACTACAAGTGCTGGAGGGATCAGGTAGGGAGAAAAGTATAAATGGTTCTATACTGCTTAGCAAGGCATAATTTACCAAAGTGCTCTTAAAAAAAAAAAAGTGTCCTTATATATGGAAAACAAAAAGATTTAAGTCCACAATAGGCCAAACAGAAACTTATAAAAATTGTAACCACCCCTATTTCATTCAGTCCCATACGATCAATTCTTTTTCACTCTGATCACCTGCCAGCATTCTAGGAACCCAAATCCAGTTACGCCTTAGAGTTTTACAGATTTTTCATTTAGTTTATAGGCATCATTCAAAATTCTAATCTCAGAAAACTTATTGCGAAATAAGCCAGAGCCCTCTTCATGAGTTTTCCTGAGCATAAAACATTTTGTAAGAGCACCAGGCAAAGGCTCTTTGTAAATGACAAAACCTAAAATGACATGGTAATAGATCTGATTAAGATGCAATTGAAAAATAACTTTGTTTTTCTCTGTAACATATCATTTTAAGATACCAAGTGAAAATATTGTATCAGGACATTGTCGACTCCTGGAGATTGTTATGTTCAGCACATTCACTCAGCAATAAGAATACATGCACACAAACACAACATAACTAACAGTTTTTATTTGGCAAATCTTTGTATGTGACTTCAGCACAACAAAATAATCCTAATTAGTTTGGTATTTCTCTTTTGTGTGGACAGAAAACAAATCCTGTCAGGTGTTCCAGGGGCCCAGTAAAACAACTCCAAGCGATGTTTAGGCTAAGAAGAATTCTCAATTTTAAAACTGAAGCCCTGGTCAAACATAGTTGACCAAAAAAATTGTACATCATTATGAAAGAATATTATTTACTCACACAAAAGACAGTAGAGAATATTAAACAGAAATATGTAAGTTTACACAGTTATTAGCAAAACACTGTAAACTATTTAGAAGGTTCAGTTTTCTTAAGGAACGAAGGGCCTGATTATGACAACATAAAACTGTAAATTGTTCAGATAAAACACACACAATCTTTGCGTTGGGGTGCAGAAAATTTTTCAAAATAACAGTAGCAGGCCAACTGTCTGAGAAGCTTTGTCCTACTTTACAGATGCAGAAAACACAGCTCTAATTTGGCATTAGTTTACTTTTGATAATTAAGCTTATTTGTTACGATCTTAACCAGTCCTGACCACATACAAGATTCCAGTCCAAAGAATCCTTTTCCGTAAGTCTTCTACAAAAGTTTTTACTATATTGTTATTTATTTCCCTCCCCCAGTCTTTTTTTTTAGGACAAAATTACATGATATTCTCTCAACAACAACAAAACATGCTTCTTTATTTTTTTCATATGTTTTCTTACCAGAAACACATCCTCTACCTTTCCCATACAAACTCGTTTCCCTTGCCAGTTCTGGTAATTATAATTACACATATTGATGAGATTTTTAACCCTTAGAAACCTCAAGTCCTAATAAAATCTAAGCAGTAAGAGACTGTTCACTGCCATTTACATCAACATTCTCTTGTTTGGCTAATTTGTGAATACATTTTATATTTTGTAGAATTCTTTGTTTCTTCACAGTACAGTCTTTCAATGTGGAATAAGGTGTGTTTACAAAAAGATGCAAAATGTCTTCCATCTCTCTGCAATAGTAAGGCAACTGTAGATACACCTATGTTCAGTAGCTGATGCTTCACTATTTTGTTATTTGGGAGAAGAATTAAATAAGTTAGATGTTAAATACACTTTCTTCATTTTGTTTTGCTAATAGAACTTTGAGGTTACAGGTTACTGAAGATGCTTAGCAAACCACTTTAAACCCAAAAGAAACTTTATGTTCTACTTACATTTATTTAACTTATTTGATTTCAAAACTTATGTTTAAATCACTTCTGAACGCCTCATGAGCCATCTTCTCGAGCTAATTTGCTTGCTGACAAATATTACAACAGAGAGAACACAGACTTCTTTGACGTTTATTTTACCTCAGTAGACCAAAAGTATTGTTTTAAGCTACTGATTCTAAAGACATGACCATTTAACGTAATAAAGCTCAAGACAAACAAGCATTGATACATATGTATTTTTTATTGTTGTTCAAGTACAGTAGTCTCCATTTTCCCTCCACCACCCCCCCACCCCAAGCCACCCGTCTCCACTTCCCCGCCTCGATCTTAACCCCCTTTGGCTTTGTCCATGTGTCCTTTGTACATGTTCCTTGACGACCCTTTCCTCCCCTATGTCCCCGTAACCCGCTTTATCCCCTCCCTCCTCTCCTCCGGTTACTGTCAGCTTGTTCTTTATTTCAGTGTCTCTGGCGGTAATTTGCTCGCTTGTTTGTTTTGTTGATGAGTCTCCACTTCTAGCTGAGACCATATGGTATCTGTCTTTCACTGCCTGGCTTATTTCACTCAGCATAATGCTCTCCAGTTCCATCCACGCTGTCGCAAAGGGCAGGGGCTCCTTCTTTCTTTCTGCTGCGTACTATTCCATTCCGTAAGTGTACCATACTTTTAGTGATGGGCACTTAAGTTGCCTCCAACACTTGGCTATTGTACAATGTGCTGCTATGGGCATATTTTTCTAGATCACATGATTCTAAAGTACTTTCGGGTTAGTTTGCTATTGTAGAATTCTCATATAAGTTTAAGCCAAATTAATACCATAAATTAGCAATTCCATTTGCTTGTAGAAACAGGCCATACCTAGAGCACATATGCCTAGATATACAACAGAAATATAGACGGAGCGCTCATAGCTTTCATTTTAAAATGCTAGCTTTGTTAGTTTCGGGTACAGTGCAAAACTCGGTGGTATTTCGCTCAGATGGCCAAAGATTTGCATGATGTAGAAGTTTCTTTAAAGCCTTTTTAAAGTTAATCTACAAGCAATGAATGCATTTCATTCCCTTCAGAAGGCGCGAGATCCTCTCCCCTTAAGTTGGACTTGTTCACAAACACAAATAAAAAGCAGTGTGCAAAATAAAAATTTTGGGGGGGGGAGGGGGTCAGAGAACAAAAAGACCCACTTCAGATCACCTGATTTTAAAATGGCAGCTTTTCCTAGGGGAGGATGTTGCTGAGATGTTTCCCGAGCACAAGTTGGTAGGTGGTTGTCAGCTGCCTGGAAATGAAGAAGATGGGGGCGGGGGAGAGAATAATCCTCAGGCGCCATTTTGCTTCCTAATTGCAAACCAGTAAGGAAAGCAGGAGCCTCAGATTGACTCACAGACAATGCACAAGTGAGACAATAAATTGAGTAGTTGTCTTCTAACCAAGCCTCAGATACACTCGAAAGTTACAAGTTTCAAATTCAAATGGCCAAACAAATGCAAAGGAACTGGTTTTCAAATCTGGTAAAACCCTAAAACTATTCTCTCTCCAGAAGCAAATTGGCTCATCCCAAATGATTAGCCCAAACAAAGGGGAAGAAATTTCCTGGTTGTACAACCTGGAGCAACTTACCATACTTTCAACTTGAGGCCACTGGCTTGCAAAGAGGCACAAGAAACAAATCGGTAGAGTCCAACCATCCTGGTCTCTGACAAATGCAGATAGCTTTGTCTCAAGGACAGAAAGCCCAGATAGAGAGGAGGGATCCCTGGCTACTTACTCCAGAGTGGCTTCGCCCACCTGAAATGACAATAGATTTCAGCCAAAAAATGTTTCCTTATTCCCAACGTGTTGTGCGCCAGAAATAACTGGTGCTTGTCAGGAAAAGTCTCTCCGGAGTTTTCACAGCAAAACAGCCTTGGCGGCTGCTCAGGACTCATGGAGAAGGGTCCCAACTGAGACCAGTCAGCCAGGGGCATTGCCTCATGGCTGCCACTTGCCAAATTGTCACTGGTTCATAATTCCATGTACCCCATGCTTCAAAAGGCCTGCACTCAAAATGTCTGTGTTTGGAATAAGGAAAGGTTTACGGACTGCAAAGACACCGTTTCAGAAGGTGTCCATTTTTAATCCTCAAATCCATGGGGTTTCCCCCATGGGTTTTGTGGGTTTTCCTCAACACCACAGAATTCAGGCTTCTTTTATGTAAAGGGAAGAAAAAAAAAAAAAGGAGGGGGTGCTTTTGGAACAACTCAAGCCCCAAAAAGAATTCCTCTAATGATTAGCATGTCTAAAGCAGGAGCTATTAGCCTGAGGACCATGGGAGCAATACAGGTTGGAATAAGTAGGCACCAGAGAGATCAAGCTTTTCAGTTTGTTCCATGTCCTCACCTACATAAAATTTGTTTTGTTTCAGTCATTTCGTGGCTTTGTAGGCAAATTGAACAAAGATCCGTTTGCTCGATGCGCAGCAAAACCAAATCCTGAGCACCAGGTTCGGTAGTGGAAAATTAAAGTCACATTATTTTCAGGGCACCAAAGAAGGAGATCAGGAAGCTATTGCTTAAAAACCCAAACTTTATGATGGTTTACACTTCAGAAAATTTCAAGACGAATTAAAAAACTGAGTAAAGATTCAGAGTCATGGTCTGTGTTGATCGGCAGCTCTTGTCAAGCTTTGGCAAATTTCTTAATCTGGTTTATTTAGTTTCCTTGTGACATCCTGTTCAGGGTCTTTGGGACGGTGGCCGAATGACCTTTTTCTGCTTGCAGGCAAACTGAAGTTATGCACAACATCCTGCGACTGTGCAGCAGCAGTGTTTTCTTAGGACCTGTGTACACCTCATGACCTGAGTTATTGATTAAGTTATCAGAAACTGAGCTGCTGCACAACTTATGCTTAATAGGTTACATTCTTCCACTGTCTTAAGCAAAGCGTACTTTTACATTCTTTCCTGGAACTCGCTTTATAGGCAGGCCCCTCCCCCTCCAGGGATATGAATAACATTCTTTCTTAATCTTTAACTGCAGGCTGCTTTATGACAGCCAGGGCAGCTACAATTCTTGGAAGGCCTAATTTTATCATTTTAAATAAAAACCAATGTCTAGTGAGTAGTCTTTCATGGTTTGCTGTTGCTTTCAGCTTCCGTACTCGCGGCTTCTGTGCTCACATATGTTGAAAGTTGGCTCCTCAATGTCACGCTAACAACCCTCACCAAATGTCCCAACACACATCTGTAGATAGGAAAAAGCTGACTTTATTTCTCACCACCGGGTAAAGGGAAATAACCACTTCACACAGTTTTGGCAGTATTTACGTGTGGGGAGAGTACGGTCAGAAATTTTGAGAATTGAAAGTTTGGTTTAACTAACCTGGGTTTTTCAATGCAGGGGCTGAGAAGGGAAGAGGGCCCAAGGCAGGCTTTGTTAAGCTTAGGGAAGAATCAGAATATATCAGCTCAGAACTGATGGAACCTCAAGGGTGAACATTTTGAAGCAAAGCATTCAGAGTACGTGAGGGTGCAAACTGCACCTGCTGTTGATCTTTTTTGAAGAGTTGACGGACATCTCTGGAAGTTTTATTAACGGACATTCTAACCATGTGCCTGGGCAGGCGACTCCCAGGAAAATAAAGTAATGCTAATAAAGACAGTGGACTAAGGAAGTTGCGTTAATGTGGGCAGCAAGGCGTGGTTTTAGTTCTCATAATTGAGGCTGAGCATGGGGTAAGTTGTTTTATTTGTCACAGGAAATGGTGGGTATCAAGTATTGTGTTCCATTTTGTTGTTTGTTGTTGTTGTTGTTGTTGTTTCCATTTCATTTTATTTTGTTGTTTTATTTATTTTTTTCAGTGTTGTTCAAGTACAGTTGTCTCTATCGCCCCCCCCCCCCACTCCCGCCAGCGCTGCCCGCACCCCACCCATGCCCACCTCCCACCCTGGATCCTGCCCAGCTTTGGCTTTGCCCACGTGCCCTTTATACTTGTTCCTTGCTGACCCTTCCCCTTCTTTGTCCCGCCATCCCCCTCCCCCACCCCTCTGGGTACTGTCAGTTTGTTCTTTATTCCCCTGTCCCTCGTCCTGTTTTGCTTGCTTGTTTGTTTTGTTGATTCGGTCCCACTTACAGGTGAGTGTTAGCTAGCCAAGGTGGCTAGGAGAGGACATGGAACCAGGCAAGTCCAATTAAAGGCAGAACGCTGTGATCAGCTGGGCTGGGTCCAAATGGAGGGCACCCCAAGGGAAAGGGTAGAGGGGCTTTTAAGGTGTGTAGCAGTCCCCAGGGGAAGGGTGAGTCACCCTGCTGTTCTGCTCCAGGTGTCCTGGGTATCTGATCAGGGAAGGCTGGTTCTGTAGAAAGTTTGAGGGAGAGGGGAGGGGCGGTGAGGATTCAACAGGTTACCAGCAGAATGCCAGCAGGTATGCCTCAGTTGCTTCTCATATGGAGAATCTCGCGGCCAGGTATTCAACTGGTAACATATACTTTCTTTGTTCCAGCATAGGTGGTGGCTTAGGTCCATGTCCCAGTACATTCTAAGAGTGAGAGCATGTGGCACACAGGGCCTGGAGACGTAGGAAAGGAGGCTCAGCATCACTGGCCATCAGAGATGCAAACTAAAACCACAGTGAGATACCACGTCACACCCGCCAGAATGGCCATCATAAACAAATCAACAAACAACAAGGGCTGGCCAGGATGTGGAGGAAAGGGACCCCTGGTGCACCATTGGTGGGAATGCAGACTGGGGCAGCCGCTGTGGAGAACAGTATGGAATTTCCTCACAAAACTAAAAATGGAACTGCGTCTTGACCTGGCAGTTCCACTGCTGCTATTCTGTTGGCATTGTTTGTGTCTCATTTGCTCATCTAGCTATTTTGCATATGATTTAGCTAAGTGTTTGGGTAAATACTAATCTCATGTCTGTTCAAACTATATGCTCTTGAAACTGGCAGTAAACAATAAACTTTAAATCAAACAGTTAGAGATATAGCTATAAGCTTTAACAGAATTTTTCAATTGCTCTGGTCATTGCATAGTTTGTAGTCAAAGATTGAGAAAGTATCTCTTCTACATGTTCTGAAGGCCTGCCTCTAAAGCAGGTTCCAGGAGAAATGACTAAGGGTACAACTCCAAGTCTAGTTAGATCGCAGAGTTAAGTTTATAGTTATAAAATAAAAACACTAAACAACAGCAAGAAAAATAGCACACTTTCCTTGAGAGAACAGAAGAATGTAGCTAGTTAAGCACAAAGCGATTAGGCCTTGGTTCACCTGCATAGGCTAAGCCCTATCTCTGCCCCACGCCCTGTGTTCTCACAAAATTAGTTGTAAGTTGCTGATGTGGAGCCTCTTCGTCAAGCAAGAAAAGATAACTTCAAAGTTACAAGGAGAATTTATGAGTCTGTTTTGCAGAAGAAAATAATAACTCCAAAAGGGTTGCGACCAGGTGCCGATGCCCAGACATCTGGTCAGACAAATTGTTACTTGCTGAGCAAAGAAACACAGACTTCTATTTTGGTATCCTGAAACTCCCTTCCCCTACCCTCCAGCTGAATAAAAACTCTTTACCTTTTCTTTTTGAACGAAGATGCATTTGAGAGAGATTGAGCCTTCTTTCACTGTGGGCAAACTGAGTAAAATTGATCTCCAAGCACCTGTGTCTTAGTGTTTGGCTTATTAACTGATCAGACACACGAGCCTGAATTTTAGAAGGTGACTCAGTAACACCCTTTTCTATTATACCTCTGAAGTGTTCTGGATCATTGGATCATTCCAGGAAATAGTGACTCTTATGTCATACATATACACTTTTCTCTTCCTTTTATCACCTTTGGATTCTTTTGCCCATTCAAGCCCTCTGAAGGACGTAAGCTAAAAGAACTTGATGTGGGGTGGCAGTGTAAATGCTCATCTGCATTTCCAAGGTGCTCTTTTCTGTCTGTTCTGAATACTTCTGTTGAGCAAAGTTGTACTGGGTCAATGTGGTACTGGAATGAGTACTACAATGTGGTACGCCATCATTACTGGGATTCCTATTTAATTTTGTATCTCATATTAGTCACTATTTGTCACCCTAAGCTAAATTCCTGTTTTAAAAGACCTCAGTTGCTTTTTAAATAGCTTACCACTGGGAAAGCTGTGCATGTATGTCTTTGCAGAAATATTATTAGATCACATACAATGATCAGAAATTTTACTTATATCTTCTTAAGTACCCTGTCTTGCATGTTTTCAGAGCTCAGTCATTATTTTGAAACATCAAATACAAAAATGAACATAACTTGCCTGTCACCATGCATTGAACTGGTCTGTGTTCATTTAAACATCAAATTTAGCTTAGGGTGACAAATAGTGAGGGGGACTTTTATGAGCGCCTTTGCGAGGCATACCGGATCTACACACCGTTTCACCCCCAGAGCCCGGACAACCAGCGTATCATACACACGGCCTTCGTCACCCTGGCTGCCCTGGACATACAAAAGAAACTACAAAAGCTAGAGGGATTTGCTGGAATGAACATTAGCTAGCTGGCAGAAACAGCGAATAAGGCGTACAATAACAGGGAGGAGGCTGCCAAGAGGGGGGCTAAGAAACTGATGAGGGAGAAGGGCCGTCCTTCTAGCCGCCACACTAGGACGATCTCCTCCCCCACCTGGGGGAGGACCCCCACCTCCAAAAGGGGGAAGGAGGAATCCCCGACCTCTTGACCGGGACCAGTGTGCTTACTGCAAGGAAAAAGGACACTGGAAAAGAGAGTGCCCAAACCGGAAGAAACGTAGCGGACCAAGACATGACCAGTTCATGCCAGAACCCCAACCACCAACAGAAGAAACGATGCTGGAAAAGACTCACTCAATACCTGAAGTAGGAAAGGGAAGGTTCAATAACACACGTGACCCATGGAACACTCTCTGAAAGCCTGGGCGCCGATCGGCAGTTCCATATCCCTTTTATGCCAGGTTGGAAGGAGGCCGGGCATAGCTTTGGTATGAAAAATTTTACAGAAATGGAAGAGAAGCATTCGTAGCATCAATAGGGGGGAAATGGCACCTTATTCTAGATTTCCCTCTACA
>PVJD01015132.1:0-26193 GCA_004026545.1 Mormoops blainvillei | reverse complement strand
GGGCTGCCTCCCAACATACTGGATTCCTGGGTTGGTGGTCCTGGGTGCCTTTGCATTATGTTGGGCGCAAGCCTGGCAGCGGGAGGTGATGGTAGCACATAGGGTGTCTAGGGATGGAATACAGAGATATTTCCCAAGGAGTTGGCTCAATTTGGTCTTTCCTAGATGAGTTAGATGGTGGCAATTCTGGACGATGTTCTGACTTTAACTTTGCGGTATGTAAATACGCCCATCCTCTAGCCTCCAGAGTCCCCCTGAGGTCCTCTGGGCTCGGACCTGGCTGGCCCACTGATTTTCTTCTGGGCTATAATCTTGTTCTGCTGCGCTTACCCCCAGCAGTGGATGGAGGGTAGCGGTTGGTTCAGGCGGCCCGCGAGCCGCTTCCTTGGCGGCCTGGTCAGCGAAGTTATTTCCCTCTGTCTCTTTGGTGTGCCCTCGTTGATGACCGCAGCAGTGGATTACAGCCACCCGGGCTGGGGCCTTTACAGCTTCCAGTAGCCTGAGTATTTCTTGTTTGTTTTTAATTTCCGTCCCTTCTGTGGTCAGGAGGCCCCTTTCTCGGTAGATTGCTCCATGGAAATGCAGGGTAGCATAGGCATATTTTGAGTTTGTATATATATTGACTGTCTTCCCTTTACTTAGTTCTAGGGCTCGTATGAGCACGAACAGTTCAGCCTGTTGGGCTGACCATCCAGCTGGGAGGGCCTTCGCCTCTATGACTGCGTTCTGAGTGGTGACCACGTAGCCTGCGCGGTGCTCCCCAGTCTCTGTCAGATAGCTGCTTCCATCAGTGTACAGCGTCCAATCATCATGAGGCAGGGGCTGCTCTTTCAGATCAGGCCAGCTGGCATAGACCTGGTCGGTGACATCTGCGCAATCATGGTCAGGGGCCCCGTGCTCTGCTGGCAGGTACGTGGCGGGGTTGATAGACCGCACCGTTTTTAGGTGGACTCAGGGGTTCCCTTGGAGTAGTCCTTGGTACTGAGCAAGGCGTGGGTTGGACAGATACCGGTGCCCGGCTCCCTCCAGGAGGCTGTGCACGGAGTGGGGCAGATAAAGGTGTGTCTCTTGACCAAAGGTCAGTTTGTCAGCCTCCCTCAGTAGGACTGCCGCTGCCGCGACTGCCCTCAAGTACGGTGGCCAGCCGGCCGCAACGTTATCCAATTGCTTGGATAGATATGCTACCGGCCTTTTCCAAGGTCCATAATCTTGGGTTAGTACACCTAGGGCTACTTTATTCTTTTCATGTACATAAAGCCAAAATGGCTTTTCGGGGTCTGGGAGCCCTAGGGCTGGCCTGCTAGTTAAGCAGTCTTTAATTTGCTGGAAAGCTTCTTCTTGCTCAGATGCCCAAAGGAATGGCTCAGTGTCCGGGCCTTTTGTGGTCTGCTATAGGGGCTTTGCCATTTGGGCATAGCCAGGTATCCATATGAGGCAGAAACCTGCTGCTCCTAGGAATTCCCTGAGTTGCTTTCTGGTTGTTGGGATTGCCATTTGCTTAATGACTGCTTTTCTTTCTACCCCGAGGGTCCGCTGCCCTTGACTAATTTGGAACCCTAGGTACCTGACGGTTGCTTGGCAAAGTTGCGCCTTTTTCCAGGACACTCGATATCCTCGGTCCTGCAGTAACTGCAGCAGGATACCGGTATGGGTTCGGCAGTCCTCTATCCCCCGTCCGGCTAGTAGCAGGTCATCTACATATTGGAGCAGGGTGACCTCCGGGTATTTATCTCTGAACGGGTGCAGATCTCTTGCTAAGGCCTCACTAAAAATGGTGGGGGAGTTTTTGAATCCCTGCGGTAGCCTTGTCCAAGTTAATTGGGATTTCTCCCTGGATACTGGGTCCTCCCTCTCGAAGGCAAATATGGCCTGTGACTGTGGGGCTAGGGGGATGCAGAAAAAGGCATCCTTCAAGTCCAAGCAAGTAAAATGGGTAGCAGTCGGTGGCAACTGGCCCAATAGAGTGTACAGGTTCGGGACCACCGGGTGCAGGGTGACTGTGACCTGGTTGACTGCCCTCAAGTCCTGCACTGGCCTGTAACCGGATCCATCGGGCTTCTTTACGGGGAGCAGTGGCGTGTTCCATGGTGACTGGCAGGGGACCAGGATCCCTGCTTCTAGGTGCTTGTTGATTATTGGGGCTATACCATGGCGAGCATCTCTGGGTATCGGATATTGCTTTAAGCACCTCGGAGTCGCCCCGGGTATAACTTCTACTAATACAGGCTCTCGTTCTTTGGCCAGCCCCAGCGGGTTGTCCTCTGCCCAGACCCCAGAGTATTTAGCCCAGAGGGGGTCTAGGGCTGACACTCCATTTTCCTGGTGGAACCTATATTCTTCTTCTCGTGGAAGCACTAGGGCAATAGTTCGTGGCATGGGGAGGTCCAGGGAGGCCCCTTCTGGCTGGAAGGTGATCCGTTCTGCTAGCTTGGTCAAGATATCTTGGCCTAGTAGGGGGATAGGACAGTCTGGTAGGTAGAGGAACTCGTGGGAGATCTGGTGGCCCCCAAGTTCGACCTTCTGTACCTCACAAAATTTCTGGGGGCTAGCCGAGAGTCCGGTGGCTCCCTGCACGAGGACTTTTTTCCCCGTGGGGGGCCCAACTGGGACGGTGACTACTGAGTGTTCCGCCCCTGTGTCTACCATAAAGTCAATGTCTTGGCCCCCAACTTTGACCCTGACCATGGGCTCCTGGGGACCCAGGGTGATGGAGTCCGGTCGCCCCTAGTCTTGGTCGAACCCAGAGAGGGCCAATACGCTGGGGGCTGGTGGTGGGATAGCCTGGCTGGCAGGCGTCTCCTGGCGCCGCTTGCGAGCTGGACAGTCTCGCTTCCAGTGCCCGCACTCCTTGCAATAGGCACACTGGTCCTTTTCTACCTTGAAGTGTTCCTTTTCGTTGATTGGGCCACCCTTGAGGGCCGGCCTCCCTGGTGCAGCGGCCAGCAGGATGGCCTGCATTTTCTGGTCGTCTAGGCGGGCTGATGCAGCTGCCTCATCTCGATTCTCATATACTTTGTTGGCGACCGCTAGGAGTTGATTTAAGGTCATTCCTGTGAAGCCCTCAAGCTTTTGGAGCTTCCTCCTGATGTCCGTGGCTGATTGAGAGGCAAAGGCCATGGCTACCATGCACTGATTTTCAGCTGCCTCTGGGTCAAAAGGAGTAAACACTCGGTATGCCTCCATCAGCCCCTCAAGGAAGTCTCCAGGGCACTCATCTGACCTTTGGTGTACAGTGGCGACCTTAGCCATATTAGTGGGCTTCCTGGCTGCCACCTTTATCCCCTGTAACAGGGAGTGGCGATACAGATCCAAGGTGGCCCGCCCTCGCTCAGTGTTTGGGTCCCAAGTGGGCTGTTGTTCGGGGGCTGCATAGCGTGCATAATCTGAGGGATCTAGGGTTCCTGCCGGGGTATGCGCTTCAAGGTAGCGCCGGGCCTCCTCTAGAATTTTTCTCCTCTCCTCAGTGCTGAACAAGGTAAGGAGGAGTTGGCGACAATCGAACCAGGTGGGTCGGTGAGTTTGGAAGATCGAGTCTGCGAGCTCGGTCATGGCCTGTGGCTTCTCCGAGAACGGAGGGGTGTGGTGTTTCCAGTTCAGGAGGTCAGTAGTACTGAATGGCTGGTAGTAATAAGTAACCAGTCCAGGCTGGACAGTCCCGTCCTCGTTGACTCTGGGCCCCACCTGCACCTCTCTGAGTGGCATCTGGAGAGGGGGCTGGTGACTTCTGAGTCTGCTAGCTATGGGTGACGGGTCTGGATGGGGCAGGGCTGGGTAGTGAACTGGGGAGGGCTCCTGGGGAGGCTGATGCCCCTGGGGCGAGATAGAAGGCGGGGGAGTCAGGGGCTCCTGCGGGGGAGCCGTAGGGGGCGCCTGCGGAACCTGGTAAGGAGGTGGCTGGAAGACTACTTATTTGTCCTCCTGCTCCTGATCTTGATGAATAGGGGGTTGCGTCTTTGCGACCAGGATGGCCGGAGTTCGCTGTCTCCAGGGCTGTGGACAACACATTTTCGGGTGTGCCCCGCCGGCGGCTCCTCTACGGTGCCCCTGAGTCCCCGCGCACTTACTAAGCCAGCTAGGCATATCCTGGGCCAACTCCTGCCATCTGTCTATATAGGGGAACTGATCGGGATGTCCTGGCTCTCCTGTAACTTTCTGGTGAACTGTTCTTATAGTGGATAGATTTAATGTTCCCTCTGGGGGCCAGCCGACCCCAAAAGTCAGCCGCTCTGCAGTACAAAATGTCTCTAATTGGCCCACATCAAGTGATGGGTCTTGCCCTTTAAATTTGCTGAAATTCTGCAGCATGCAATCTCAAATCGTAGAAGGTCTGCCTCCCATGGCTTCCCTCCTGCGCGGCGCAGACACACAAAGGGTGGGGGCACTCGCTCGTCCGCCTGGCCTACTCCCTCGTAGGACGAAGTCGGTCTTGGCTAAGGTTGCCCCAGCAGAATTCGGGGTTAACTGTCAACCGTTATGCGGTACGACCTGGCACAGGAATCGCAGGTTGGGACCCACTCTCGCTCCGTAGGCTAGCACCCGAGGAGCCACAAACACAGACACACTTAGGTTCACTTTCAAGCCTTCAGAGGCTATTCAGTTCCCTCCCCGAGATTAACACCCATAGAAAAACAAACACAGACACATTTAAATTTACTTTCAAGCATTCAGAGGCTATTCAGTTCCCTCCCCAAATGAGGGTCCGGCGATCGGACTTCCGTAGTCTCGATCCTAGTGTAACAGATGAGGGACTCAAATCCCTCCCGATCTCGGGTCTGGTCCCCGGGGCACTTACCAATCCGGCGCCTTCCGATAGATTGTGCTCTGAAGCCCTCACTTCCCGGCCGGAGTCGCAGGGTGGAGTCCGGAGTCCCGACCGGTCGGGGCCTGAGAAATCTCAGGGCGCGCGCTTCCCAGGTCCCCAGCCAGGCCGCCGGGCGTCCGACCCGCCCTGCCCAGTCGGCGGCAAATCGGCCCGAATTTATGTAAGGTCGCTTCCCGGTCAGGGAACCAAATGTTACAGAAAAATGAAACGACCAGACACTGAGGGGTTAGGAGCACGATCTTTATTTACGTGCACGGGCCCAGAGGAAACAAACTCCAAATTCTGAGCCCAGAACAATAGCCCCGCATTCCTTCTATGCTGGGCTAAGCAGGGGAGGGTATTGGGAGGTGTAGTATAGATTTGGCACGAAGGGGCTTACAGAAGTGGGAGAGAAACATTTATAGCATTAGTCAAGGCAGATAGCGTCTCAACACCTGCAGCAGCGCAGATAACATTTCATTGCATCCTTGGTGTCGGCCTTGACTCCCTCTACACAACTAGGAAAACAAATCACTCAAAGTGTTTTACAAAGAGCAAATTTAATACAGAGAATTGCTTACTATGTGATATGAAAGCAGGGCAACCACATGGGAAGACGAAACAATCAAGAAATTAGCGATAGCAGCTCAGAAGCTGCATTTCCTCTGGGTCCGGAGAGTAAGGAGTAGGTAACCTGATCAGAAACCAGAAACCAGACCATCTTTAGGAAACTATACTGTTCTGCCAAAGACAGAAAAATATCTCATTTTAATAATTCTTGGGGAATTGTTCCCTTTTTTTAAAAAAGAAAAAGGTTTTATTTATTTATTTTTAGAGAGAGGGGAAGAGAGGGAGAAAGAGAGGGAGAGAAACATCGATGTGTGAGGGAAACATTGATCAGCTGCCTCTCACACACACCCCGACTGGGGACCGAACCAGCAACCCAGACATGTGCCCTGACCGGGAATTGAACTGTGACCTTTCGATTTACAAGGAGACAACCAGCCTACTGAGCCACACTGATCAGGGCGGGGGGAATCTTTCCTTTTATTTTTATATTATATCTGTTTCTGTGAGTGCCCTTTATGTAAATTATTTGTATTTGGTATTTATATTTTCATAGCTTTTTCAGCTAATAGTTCCCTTTCATATTTTTGTTTTATCTCAAACTTTAAGTTGTTTTGCTTATAGCGTATCTCTAAGTAGCCTGTAACTGTATGTTGTGTTATTTTAATGTGTTGTGATAGTCTCTATCTTTCAATGGGTGGATTCAATCCAATTACATTTATTTTGATTGCTAATATTTTCAGTTTTTTTTCTTATCACAAACTGTACATGGTCAAATGCAATGATCAAAAGCTTTGCATTTTTGTCTCTGCCTGAGAGAATATTCAGTGATGACTTTACAATGCACACGAGAGGCTATAATTTGCCTTTAGGCAGATTGGACTTTAATTAGCATTAAAATAAAAGAAGGACTTACAGAAATTTAATCATAAATTCTTGTTATGCTTTGATGTGTTGGGTGGAATGGTTCATGGTGAGTTTGGATTTTATTCTAAGCGTAGTGGGCATCTGGTTAGAATAAATGAGAATATGGAAATGACATGTTCTGGTTTGAGAGATAAAAGGAACAATCTGGCTGAAGTATCAATAGACTGTGGGGCTAGAGTCAACACAAGAAAACCAGTGTTAGAGAGAAAGCCAAAGACCCAAAATGGAGTCATTTGTGCAAAAGCACGTGAGACCAAACCTAGACTTAATACCTGACCTAATTGCAGTATTAATTTTGTCTAGGAATGTAATCTTAATTGGTAATCTGGAATTTTCTGCTAAGTGCCAATGAGGTAATCTTTCACATGTGCCCCTGTCCATCCCCCAAACAAAATTGAGGCAATTTGCCTCATAAGTCCTCTGCCTAAGGGAAGGTATTCTTGCCTGAAATAATCCTTTGTTTTCTTTTTCTTTTAAAAAAAAAGTTTTAATTATTTACTTTTAGAGAGAGGGAAAGGGAGGGAAAAAAGAGGGGAAGAAACATCAGCTGGTTACCTCTAACATGCCCCCAACCTGGGACCTGGCCTGCAACCCAGGCATGTGCCCTGATAGGGAATCAAACCCGCGGCCTTTCAGTTTGCAGAATGACGCCCAGCTCACTGAGCTATAGCAGTCTGGGCTCCTTTGTTTTCTTTTGATAATAACTTTCCTTGCCCCGCCCAGTGCCTGTCTATAAAAACCTTCCATACTGTACAGCTTCTCAGGGCCCCTCTCTGCTTGCTAAACAGCATGATGCCCATTCATCAATAGCACAGTAAAGTCAATTAGATCTTCTCATTTACTCCGTTGAAGGTTTGTTCTTTAACACCAGTCGCCCTGTAAGACATGAGGGTGGATTGGGTTAGGGTGATAGTGATGGGGGTAGTGAGGAGTGGCCCAGTTGTGGATGTATGAGGAAGATAATCTGTCCCTGCGCCATGTATTTGTGGGTGATGAATTAGGACAGGTTCCTAGGTTTGAAGTTTGAGCCATTGGATTAAAAGTGGTGCATTTACTGAGATATGGGTCTGGCAGAGGAACCTCATAACCTTTGTTTTGGACATGCTAAGTTTGGTTGATTGATATATTTAGATAACAAGTATATTTATTTAGTAGCTACTATGTGTCAAACGCTATTTTATTTATTTTTTTAAAAGATTTTATTTATTTATTTTTACAGAGTGGGGAAGGGAGGGAGAAAGGGGGAGAGAAACATCAGTGTGCTAGAGAAACATCGATTGGTTGCCTCTGACGTGCACCCTAACGGGACACCAAACCCGCAACCTAGGCATGTGCCCTGACCGAGAGTTTAACCTGCGACCTTTTGCTTTTTGTGATGACATCCAACCAGGTGAGCTGTTTTAAATGCTTGGTAGACAGCATAAATGAAACTGATTCTTCCCCTCAGATCCTTGTGTTCATAGAGCTTTCATTGTAACTGTAGGATGTTGTCAGTAAGCAGTGAACATTATAAATGAGTGCAATGGGAAAAATATAAAAATATGGGGAGGGGCAGAGAAGGGTTAGTGGTAGTGGAGCATATGTGTGAGGTAGACCTCACTGAAAAAGTGAATTTGAGAGATTATGGAGGTGACAGAATTAGCCATGTGCTTATCTGGGAGAAGGGATTTTCCAAGGGGAAGGAACAAATGCAAAGTCCCTAAGGCAGAAATATGAATAGCAATTTAGAGGCAAAACAAAAAATGTTGCTGTAGCTGATGTGGCTCAGTGGATTGAGTGCTGGCTTGCAAGCCGAAGGTCGCCAGTTCGATTCCCAGTCAGGGCACATGCCTGGGTTGTGGGCCAGGTCCCCAGTTGGGGGTGTGCAGGAGGCAACCGGTCAATGCCATCGATGTTTCTCTTCCTCTCTTCCCATCTTTCTAAAAGCTAATAAAAAAAACCTTTATTACTATTTTTTAAGATTTTATTTTTATTTATTTTTAGAGAGCAAGGGAGGGAGAAGGAGAGGGAGAAACATCAACGTGTGGTTACCTCCCGCACGCCCCCACCTGCGGACCTGGTCTGCAGCCCGGGCACGTGTCCTGATGGGGAACCAAACCAGTGACCTTCTGATTTGCAGGCCGGTGCTCAGTCCCCTGACCCACACCAGCCAGGGCAATAAATAAAATCTTTTTTAAAAAAGTGCTGTTATGCTTCAAGCAGAGTGATCAGTGAGGTCCAAGATGTAACTCTATGGCTATGGAGGAACTTGGCTTTTACTCTGAACCCCAACCTGGGAAGCAATTGAGGTTTTTTTTTGTTTGTTTTATTTTGTTTTAACCAGAAGAATAACATGATCTGATTTATGTAGTATCAGGGTCATTCTGGCTGGTGTTTTTGGAACAGTCCATGGGGGAAGGGGTCGAAACAGAGAGAACATTTTGGAGGCTTTTGCAGTGAACCAGATGAGAGATTATGGCAGCTTTGAAAAGCAGTGTGAGGTGCTGAAGGATTATATAGATAGGGGGGAGAGAGAATGAGAGAGGACGGAGAGGGGGCCTGGGGGGAAGAGAGAGAGTGAGCATGAGCGAGCACTAGCTCAAGGATGACTCCAAAGTATTTGACCTGAGTCATGAAGCTTCTGCCCGCTGCATGGGGAACACTGAGGATGGAGTAAGTGTTGGTAGAACCTCAGAAATTAATCTGTGAACATGCTCACTTTGGGATGTCAATTAGACAGCCAGTGGAGATGTTGCGTAAGAAGTAGAATCTACTGGTAAGGAGTTAATGACAGAAGTGTGCATTGGTGATAGAAATTTGGGAGTTATCAATATGGTGTTTAAAGCCAAGGGTAGAGTGCAGATAGAAAGGAGACCAGGCCTAAGGACATCGCCCAGGAGCACAATAGCGTTCAAAGTACAAAGGAGGAGAAAGTAACTTCCAATCGGGTCTTTGAAGGTACAACCAATCAGGAGAAAAACCCAGAGTGTCTACTTCCTGGAAGCTAAGTGAAGAAGTATAACAGAAAAGGGGAGGGAGTGTTTGTCTTGTTCAATGTGCCTATTGGTCAACTAAGGTGAGGACTGAAAATTGACTCTGGGATTTATAACATGAAGCTCATTTCTGAGCAGGACAAGATCAACGTTAGTGGATGTGGGGGTGGTGAAAGCCTGATTGTCGTGGGTCTAAGAGGAGAAATCAGGAGATGAATTAGAGGCAGGAGGTATAGAGAACTGTTTCCAAGTGTTTTGCTGCAGATGGAAGCACAGGAATGGGGAGATAACTGGCTGGCAGAGGATTGAAGGTCAAAAGAAGTTTCTGTTTGTAAAATCAGAGAAATGATAGTATGTTCATTTATATGCTGATGGAAATAGCCGAGTAGAAGGGGGAAAAATGCAAGAGTGAGAGGGTAGAATTGCTGGCATGATGCCCTTCGGTAGATCAGAAAGGATGAAATCTAGAGCACCGATGGAGGTATTGGCTATATTTAGGTGCAAGGATATTTCATCTATAGTAACAAGTTCTTTTCGATATGCTAATGGAGATGTAACTAAATGCATAAGTTAATTATAACATTAAAAAGTTCTCAATGTTTCATCACATGGCCTGTTCTGAAATTCCACATGACTACAATTGGCTAGGGAGAGTCTAGATTTTAGGGAAGGTAGCTGGAGGCCTAATTAGCTCCTAAGAACATCCTGGGTACATTATGAGGAGATTGCTGATTGAAGTGGGCTGGAGTGGAGGGGTGACCCCCGCCTCCCCACAACGCTCTGCTTTTAGTCCTAGAATTTCAACTTCTGATTATTCCTCCTACCCTAGGCGAGAGCGACAGTGCAATTATTTTAGAGCGTCAGTAATGTCAATGAAATTATTTAATGTTATAGTAAGAAAATCATTTTAAAACTAGCACTTGCATTTTCAGACTAAAGCCAGCAAAGTATTTTGTGATTTTTATAGCAAAACTGTATTCCTTGTTCCTAGTGAATGAATGAAATTGCAGGCACATTTTGTGATCTCTTTTTATATTCTCTGTCACAGTATTAGCTCACTTAATTATTCACAAATATAATAATACAGCTATTTTAAACCTTGTAAATTAAACATATAAATGGTCTAAGAGTTACTGTCTGACATAGCAATTCTTCTTAGTATAATTTATAATTTGACAGTAATGAAATTCATAAATAGGAATAGCAGTGCTAAAACAGGCAGGAAAAATCCTAACTTATAATGACCAGTTATAATAAGAAAATAGCTTTTTGAATTGTTAAAGTTGATAATAGCTTAATTACTAGCTATTAAATCTGAAAAATAATCTTTCAATCTTCTTAACCTTCAAATTAAATATTTGTAATACCGATTCTTGCCTGACTCAAGTAGTTTTATAGGAAGGACTCCAGTTATTTTATCATAATAATTCATCTCTACAATAATTGTTTCAGATAACCACTGTCCAAACTATTGGGGAAAATCAGCAATTCCACTCCTAGGTACATAGCAAAGAAATGAAGTCAGATGTCTACACAGAAACTTGTACATGAATGTTTGTAGAATGTCATTCATCATAGCTCAAAAGCTCTAAACAAATCCTCTTCCCCTCAACTGATGAATGGAAGCACATATGGTTTGTGCACAATGTACTATTGTGACGATAAAAAGAAATGAAGTACTGATACATGTTAACAGTGTGGATGAACCTTGAAAATGTTATGCTAAGTGAAAGAAGCCACACACAAAAGACCTCATATTGAATGATTCTATTTATGGGAAATGTCCAAAATATGCAAACCTATACAGACAGAAAGTATAGATTAGTGATTGCCTGTGGTGGAGGGAGGAGAGGGGGTTGGGAATGGGCAGCGACTGCTAATAGGTATGGATTTTCTTTTTAGAGTGATTAAAATGTTCTACCATTAGGTACTGATGATGGTTGCACAACCCTGTGGATATATTAAAACAACTGAATTGTATACTTTAAGGGAGTGAATTTTATGGTATTGGAATTATATCTTTTTAAAGAAAAATGTTTTATTATTTTTAGAGAGAGGGGAAGGGAGGGAGAAAGAGAGGGAGAGAAACATCAGTGTGTGGTTGCCTCTCGTGCGCCCCCTACTGGGGACCTGGCCTGCAGCTCAAGTCATATGCCCTGACTGGGAAACCGGCGACTATTTGGTTCGCAGGCTGTCACTCAATCCACTGAGTCACACCAGCCAGAGTGCGAATTACTCTGTTTTGCTGTGTATAATGCACACTTTTTGGCCCAAATTTTTGAGGGAAAAATAAGGATGTGCATTATACATGGGTAGTACCTGAAACCCCTTGTATCTGTTCTTGTGTTTTGTAGTTATTTAAGTAAAATTTTTGTACATAATATGTTCAAAAATAAATGCTAAAATTCCTTTATAATACAAAAAAACAAGTACCTAAATATAAATAAATAAATAATTTAACTAAAAAGTTAAAAATGAAGGATTTTTTTCTGAAAGCTTGGGCGAAAAACATGGGTGTGCATTATTCACAGCAAAATATGGTATATCTTAAACTTGTTAAAAATAATAGCTTAAAAAAGATGGCACAGAAGTTATTTTAGGGAGTCACTTAAAACCACCTTCTAAGTAAGTTCAGAAGTTTTAGTTCCATTCTACTCTTAAAAAAACAAAATACAGCCAATCTATGACTCACTGTGAAAAAAATAATGAGGTAAAAGAATAGGCATTTTCCATCATTTTTGTGTTATGGCAAGTAGCTATTGAAAGGTTGATTAAAGGTCAAAGGGGCACTGTATTTCCAGAAATATTTTCTAAGCTGCCTGAAATCCCAGACAATAAGTGCTGATTGTACAAGCGGACCAGCACAGATGGATATGAAAAAGTACCATAGCAGTGCCAACTCAGGATTTGGAAACTGATCTCTAGAATAGTGACTTTGTTTCTTTTATTTATTCTTTCCCCAACTAGAAACAACTATGAGAGATACACAGCCACTTCTGCTGTGGAAGGGCCTGTGCATTTCACAGTGGAATGGGAAGCACAGACATAATGACATACAGGCCCAGCAGACTGTTGTTGGTGATCCAGACTAGTGTCTCTGGCCAGACTATGCAAGCAAAGCATTAAAAAATGTCATATCTATATTTCTCCCCAGGAGAACTTGCATTTCTTCATCTGTTCTGAAGAATTCTGGTATTGAAAGCATAAGGGAATGGACTGAGCACAGTGGAGGAAATGCCAACAACTCAAAAAGCCTTACTTTCACCAGGATGATAAATAACGGTTTCTAGTTTAGACAGCACTCTCACAGGCAATTCCCTTATTTGAGCCTCTTGACAAACCTTGGGTTAGGTAGAATTTGTGCCCTTATCTCTTCTGCGTAGGTGAGGAAATAATCTCAGTGGTTGGCACTCACTGAGGGTTTCATGTCTAATAGGTATCTTTGCCAGATAGGCAATCTTTTAAAAAAAAATTTTATTTCTTTATTTTTAGAGAGAGAGGAACGGAGGGAGAAATAGAGGGAGAGCAACATCTATCTATGTGTGGTTGCCTCTTGTGCGCCCCCTACTGGGGACCTGGCCTGAAACCCAGGCATCTGCCCTGATTGGGAATCGAACTGGCGACCCGTTGGTTTGCAGGCCAGCACTCAATACACTGAGCCACACCAGCCAGGGCAGCAGTCCTTATTACTGAGTCCTGTTCTGGGTCCCTTCCGCTGTACACTGCTGCACTATCCAACCAGGTGCCTTATGACAAAGTTCTCCAGAATACTGTACTTTGGTGAGGAAGTTGGTTCTGGTCTTCTATGAACACCTGATCGCAGGTCCTGATAGAGCAATGATGCCCTCAGGCTGAAGTGGCCCCAATTCCAACTTTGATCTCTCTGCATAGCGTATCGCTTCTTCAAATATTTAGTGTATTTTCACAATCATGACTATTACTCCCTCCTATCTGCTTAGTACTTCTATCTTATTTTATCCTTCTCTCTGTGGGAGACTTTAAGGCTGAACAGTCAAAAACATTGACTTTGGAATCTGATAGGGCTTTATAACCTGGTTTTGTCACTTACTAATTTTGTGAACTTGTACCGCATCTTTTTTCATTCCGTGTATTCCCAGAGGCTACCTTGATGTTTGATAGGCATCAAATAATTTATAGAATGGATGCATGGATGCACGAGTGTTAATTTCTTTTCCCTATTCTAGTGGTTCTCAGTTAGGATGATTCGTCCTGCAGGGAACATTTAGCAATGTCTGGAGACATTTTTGGATGTTACAACTGGACTGGGGTTGCTACTAGCATCTAGTAGGTAGAAGCTGAGATTCTCCTAAATGTCTTACAATGCACAGGACAGCTTTCCTCAATAAAGGATTACCCAACCCACCTGACCGGTGAGGCTCAGTTGGTTGGGTGTCGTCCCACAAAATGAAAGGTCATCGGTTTGATTCCTGGGTTGCAGGCCAGGCCCCTGGTTGGGACGTGTGCAACCAATTGATGTTTCTCTCCCTCTCTTTCTCCCTCCCTTTCCCCTCTCTCTCAAATAAATAAAATCTTTAAAAAATTAGCTAACCCAAAACATCAACAGTATTGTGATTGATGAACCCTGCCCTATACCTAGTGATGTGAGGGATTTCATTACCTTGAGTAGGTGCCAAAATAACGGCTAACTGGAAAAGTTACTTGCATTTTAATCTTAAGGATACATACCATAAAATGGTGAAAGATTATCAGTTAGGCTCATTTTGTATTTCAAGAGTTGAAGAGTAGATCACACTGGAAGATGCCAGAATTTACTCTTAAATTTCTTTGTAGGAGAGTCTTCATGGTTTACAGTATATCATAGTTAATTTTACCCCCTTTCTACACATATGTATTTTTCTACTAACCTAAACGTATGAAAATCATACAGCAATATTTCTGCCATTCAGCTCCAGAGACGTTCAGCCAGTGCCTAATATGTGCAAGTTGCCCTTCTGTGTGTGGTGAGAAGTGAGCCACTTACAGGTTTCGTTCTCAATAACCCGACATTTCTTAACTAGTCCCGTATGATAAGCATCTCATTCAGGCAGCCTCAGACCATTACTTGAAGTAATTTCTTATTATTCAGGATTTCCTGGGTCCTTGGTAGGTATGTCACTCTAGTGTTATAATGCTTTGCATTCATATGCATGAATGAAGAGTCCTGTTTGGGTTTGTAGAACATTCCCAAGACTTGTCAGACATCTAGAGTTTTTATTTCTACTGGGGGAAAAAAATCCACATTTTTTCCATGTTTTAGTAAACACTGGATCTGTCCTTCAGTCCAGTTAAAACAGCGAGAAATCACAGAAAACATTTCAAATGTTACAGATGATTTTGGCTATGGGCAATCTAGCAGACCTTTTCTCCATGTTACATTTCTGAAGTGCTGCCTGTGTCTTGGGCACTGTACTAATCATTGGGAACAAGAAAAAGAATAAAATACAATTTCTGCAAAGGAGGGAGAGATGCTTAAGTTGTTTCCTATGTTGGCAGATGGCACCATCATTTATCCCATTTTCTAGGTGACGGACCTTGGAATCATTCTTGTCTTCTTTTCTCTCTCATCCCCATACATAATCCATCAAGAAACTGTGTTGACCCTGTCTCAGGTGTCCACTTCTTACATAGCCACCTCTACCAGCCTAGTTCCAACCATTGTTACCTCTCTTCTGAAACTGCTGTAAGAGCCTTGTTACTGGCCTTCCTTTCTTCCACTCTCTCAATATTGACTTTTTCCCACTTAACAAGAGTGGTCCTGACAAAATAGAAGTCAGATTTGCCGTCCGTCTGCTGTCTTCCCATTGCAATTACAGTGAAATCTAAATTTACATGGTCATGCTTACATCAGACTCTCTGACCACCTCTTCTATACCTCACCTTTCCTCATTGTTCCCTTGCTGCAGCCACGCTGGCCTCCGTTCTGTATCACACACTAGTTGAATATACTCTTGCCTCAGGGCCTTTGCACTTGCAGCTTCTTCTATGTAGCATGCTCTTACTCGTTTTTACTCAGATTTTGTATGGCTTTCTGATCAAATGTCACCCTTCAGAAAGGCCTTCTTCGATGAGCAGCTCCTCTTCCTCCCTTGGCACTTTACTCTGCTTTATTTTTCTTCAGCACTTTCAGAGAATTAGTGCATTTCAGAATAATGTATAATTCTTAAAGCATTTTCTTATATTATTGTTTTAGAAAGATAAGGGCAAGAGTATGCCTAATATTTCTAGTACGAATTTGCTCATTGGTTTATTGTCATACGACTGTGAAGGAAGTTCCATGAAGGTAGGGAGCTCCCGTGTCATGTCCACAGTTGTATACGTGTACGTAAAGCAGTTTCTGGAACTGGATAGGTACTTCATAGATGTTGAATGAATTAATTTTCCAAAATTTAATTTAACATGCAAAAGTCCATGTTGGAAATTATTAAATGTTAATTCAGGTATTTTCATTGGTACTTTGATGATTTAATGGGTGTATTTGTGGTTTTCCTAAGACATTAATTATAATTATTAAAACAAGAAGTTGTTTGCTGAATTGGCAGCAACAGTTAAGGGATTTGAGTTCCTTGCCTGGGCTTTCTGCAAGATAGATATGACCTTGAGCAGGTCACTTAACTGTTCTAAATTTGCTTTCTCATCTGAAAAATAAGTGGATAATTCTTACCTTGTCTAGCACATGGACATTTCGTGCTCAAATCATATAGTATTTGTACGATACCAGCTCATATGTTTAAGTGTGATTTTCAGTATGTATTCCTGTTTGGGGAAAATAAAGAGTCATTCCTTTCAGTTGATTGTTGTTTTTCATAATATAAAAAGCCAAACAAACACTGCAGTGTGATTGGATTTTGGCATATCTTTGTTATTTTGAAAGCTCCTGTGTTGATTTAGTGATAGAGTAAAACAACTGAGAAACAAAGAAGAATGATATTATTGGCCAAACAAAATAGAACATGTTTGTTCTCCAGTGGGATTAGCAGCTCATGTATAATTTCATGATGATGCGCTTTTCATTTTCTGCCGAATGAGGCATCTCGACAACTGCCTTATAAAAATGAAAAGATTCTGGCTTATGCGAGATTTGCAAAGTGTGAAAATTGTGTTTTTTGAAAAGCCTCTGATCATTTAAGTATTTGGAAATATCTTAACATACCCAGTTGTGAGATTGGAGACTAATACATTTCTGTATATTTAAAATATGCCGCCTGAAGATCTTCCCGCTGAACAGTTGGACTCTTCAGCTACTGTGTATAAAGTATCAACCGCATAATGTCTCAGTTGATCCTCATAGAGATATTTTTAGCTTTGGGGGATCAAGGTGGTGGAGGAGTGAATGGAATTCACGTTGACCTCCTCCTGAGACCAATCTGGAATTACAACTACATTGTGGAGAAATCACCTGGAGCAAATGACTAAACAGTAGCGAGAGAGAAGCCTAGTAACCTCGGACAGACAGAAGAATCAGTTTGGCAAAACCGGACTGGTAAGGAGTGTGGTGGAGATGCGACAGGGCTGGCTGGGCACCCTCAGGCGGCAGTGCCAGAGGGATATTTGGCCAGTTGGATCCCCCTGAGAAGAGTGGGGTCTAAACCATAAGCGGGGATCCTCAGCCTACAGCACCAGAGCCCAAAAGCACACAGATAACAGCCTGCTGCGAAAAGTGGCAGGGTTGCCCTCTGCCAGAGAGAGGTGGCTGGAGACTGAAAGAGCCGTTTAAAGGGCCAGTGCCTAAACTTTCATCTGCAGTCACTTACCCTGGGCTCTGGAAAAGGCGGGGGCAGAGTGTGCTAGAGACACCTGAGGAGAGACTGGGGACAGAGGCTTTGGGGAGAGAACTGAGAGAGTAGCCTCCAGGATCCTGGTACTGAATCATCCCCCATAAGGCAGCAGCCATCAAGATCACACAGACCAACTGCCTCAGCAGCAGCCAGAGGGGAAACGTTAGCGCTGAGGACAGGAGGGATTCTGCCCCGCCCTATGGTGCTTAAGCCTGACTGCTGAGTTCAGAGTGACTAGATTAACAATGGAAAGACAGAGCCCCTGACTGTAGATCCCTGGAAGTCTCAAACAGACTGCCTAAGGTCAGACAAGGCCAACATCTGACTTCACTAGGGGTGGATCCAGAAAGAAAAAATAGCAATAAATACTAGAGGCTACCGAGATGAAATCCACTGGGGTCTTCTCCATGATTTGCAATACTGTCCTTATTACATAGCTTTTTAACATTCATTTTTTGTCCATCAAGTTGGTGCCTAGATTTTATACTATAGTCTATTTCTCTGCTTTCTTATAATTGCCTCAATCTCTTTACAGTCTTATTAATACTGGTTCATTTGCTGTTGATAGTGGGATTGCAGGGGGGAGTTATTTCTGTGGTCATGGCTTTGTTTCCTGGGCTTTGTGGTTTTGCTCAGGCAGACAAATAATGGGAAGACAAAGAAACAACCCCCAACCGATAGGAAAGGAGGAATCCCCAGAAAGACTACTAAATGAAATAGAGGCAACTAAACTATCAGATATTGAGTTCAAAACAATGGTTATAAGCAATCTCTCTGAACTCAGTGACAACCGCAGTGAGAATTACAAAAAACTACAGGGAAACTACAAGAAACTTACTGCAAACTATATCAGCATAAAAAAGAACATAAAAACTATCAACAAGAACTAAGAGGAAATGAAGAATACAATTTCTGAACTGAAGAACACAGCAGAAAGAATCAAAAGCAGGCTAGAATGAAGCAAGCTGCAGGACATGGTAGGAAAAAACTCCCAGACAGAGCAAGAAAATGAAAAAAGACTCAAAAAGAATGAAGAGGGGTTAAAGGAAATGCAGGACAACAGGAGATGTAATACTATCTGTATAATAGGAATACCAGAAGTAGAAGAAGAGGAGCAAGGGATAGAAAACCTGTTTGAAAAAGTAATGATGGTAAACTTCCCTAATTTGAGGACAGAAAAAGTCACACAAGCCCAGGAAGCTCAGAGGGTCCAATCCAAGAGGAATCCAAAGAGACCCACTCCAGGACACACCATAATTACAATGGCAGATACTAAGGACAAAGAATCTTAAAGACAGTAAGGAGAAGCAGGAAGTAACATACAAGGGGGCCCTGATAATCCTAGCAGCTGAATTCTCCACAGAAACACTATAAGCCAGAAGGGAATAGCAAGAAATACTCTGAGTAATGAAAAGCAAAAGCCTGCAAGCAAGACTACCCTACCCAGCAAGGCTCTCAATTAAAATGGAAGGTGATACAAGGAGTTTTTCAGACAAAAGTAGTCTAAAAGAATACATCTCTACCAAACCAGCATTGCAAGATGTGCTAAAGACACTGCTTTAAGAAGATAAAGAAAAAAAAAAGAGAGGGAGAGAAACACAAGTACAAGGGGAAAAATAAATAAGTACCTATAAATAATAACTTTAAATGTAAATGGATAAATGCTCCAATTAAAAGATGTAGAGTAGCTGAATGGATAAGAAAACATGACCCACACATGTGCTGTCTACAAGAGACCCACCTCAGAACAAAAGACCTTCACAGACTGAAAGTAAAGGATTGGAAAAAAATATTCCAAGCAAGTGGACAGGGAAAAAAGCTGGGGTAACAATACTTATATCAGACAAAATAGACTTCAGAACAAAGGCCATAAAAAAAGAGACCCAGAAGGACACTTCGTAATACTCAAAGGAAGAATCCATCAAGAAGACATAAACACGAGAAATCTATATGCACCCAACATTGGAACACCCAAATACATAAGGAAAATCCTGGAGGACTTCAAGAAAGATATAGACAGCAACACACTTACAGTAGGGGATTTTAATACCCCACTGTCAATAATGGATCATCCAAACAAAATAGCAACAAAGATATTGTGGAACTAAATGGCGCATTAGATCAAATGGACTTAACTGACAGATATAGAACCTTTCACCCCAAAGAAGCAAACTACACACTCTTTTCAAATGCACGTGGAACATTTTCAAAGACAGACCACATGATAGGACACAAAACAAGCCTCAACAAATTTAAGAAAATTGAAACCATATCAAGCATTTCCTCAGACTGCAAGGGCTTAAAAGTAGAAACCAACCTCAAGGAAAAAACTCAAAAATATTCAAACTCATGGAGATTGAATAGCATGCTATTAAACAATGAATGGGTCAATAATGAGATCAAAGAAGAAATCAGAAAGTTTCTGGAAACAAATAAAAATGGACATACAACAGTCCAAAACCTATGGGACAAGTGAAGGCAGTCCTCAGAGGGAAGTTCATAGCAATACAGGCTTACGTGAAAAACATAGAAACATTTCAAATAAACAACCTAACACAACATCTACAGGAACTGGATAAACAATAACAAACAAAGCCCAGTACAAGTGGAAGGAAGGAAATAAGATCAGAATGAACTGAATGACAGACTAAAAGCACAATTCAAAGGATCAGTAAATCCAGGAGCTGGTTCTTTGAAAAGATAAAATCAACAAGGCTTTAAAAAGACTTATCAAGACAAAAAGAGGACAGAAATAAAATCAGAAATGAAAGAGAAAAATATTACAACCAATACCATAGAAATACAAAAGATTGTAAGAAATTACTACGAACAACTATACACCCAGAAATTTGAAAACCTGGGTGAAATGGACAAATTTCTAGAAAAATAGCATCTTCCAAAACTGAATGAAGAAGCAGCAAAAAGCCTGAACAGACTGATAACAGATGGTGAAATTGAAGCCATAATGAAAAAACTCCAGGCACACAAAAGCCCTGGACCAGATGGTCTCACAGGAGAATTTTATAGAACATTTCAGGAAGATCTAACCCCTGTCCTTCTCAGACTATTCCAAAAAATCCAAGAAGAGGAGAGACTCCCAAACTCTTTCTGTGAGGCCAGCATCATCCTAAACCCAAAACCAGATAAACACACAAGAAAGAAAGAAAACTACAGACCAATATCGTTGATGAACATAGATGGTAAAATCCTCAACAAAATATTGGCAAACTGCATCCAGCAACACATTACAAAGATCATACACCATGAACCAGTGGGATTCATCCCAGGGATGCAACGGTGGTACAACATTTGCAAATCAATAAATGTAATATATCACATAAACAAAAGGAAAGACAAAAATCACGTGATCATATCAATAGATGCAGAAAAAGCATTTGATAAGGTCCACCACCCATTTATGATAAAAACACTCAGCTTAGTGGGCATACCTGAACATAATAAAGGCCATATATGAGCAACCAAATTTCAATGTTATACTGAACAGACAAAAACGAAAAACTTTCCCGCTACGATTGGGGGCAAGACAAGGATGTCTGCTTTCACCACTTCTATTCAACATAGTATTTAGAAGTCTTGCCCGCAGCAATCAGACAAGAAAAACAAGTAAAAGACATCCAAATTGGAAAGGAAGACGTAAAACTGTCATTGTTTTCAGATGATATGATAGTGTACATAGAAAACCCTATTAGAATCCACCAAAAAACTAAACCTAATAAGACAATTTGCAAAATAGCAAGATACAAAGTTAATATTCAGAAATTGAAGGCATTTTTGTACATGGCAAATGAAATATCAGAATCAGAAATCTGGGGGGAAATTCCATTTACTAGAGCAACAAGAAAAATAAAGTACCTAGGAATAAACTTAACCAAGGAGGTAAAAGATCTGTGCTCAGAAAACTGCACAACCCTGAAGAAAGAAATTAAGGAAGACACAAATAAATGGAAGCGGATTCCATATTCATGGATTGGAAGAATTAACATCATCAAAATGTCCACACTACCCAAAGCAATTTATAGATTCAATGCAATCCTTATTAAAATACCGATGAGATATTTCACATATATAGAATAAATATTTCAAAAATTAATATGAAACTGTAAATGACCCAGAATAGCTGCAGCTATTTTGAGAAAGAAGAACAAAGCAGGAGGGATCATAATACCTAACATCAAACTATATTATAAGGCCACTGTAATCAAAAGAGTTTGGTACTGGCATAAGAACAGATGTATAGATTAATGGAACAGAATATAGAGCCCAGAAATAAACTCATGTCTCCATGGTCAATTAATATTTGACAAAAGGGGTAGGACCATATAATGGAGTAAAAATAGCCTCTTCAACAAAAATCATGTTGGGAGATCTGGACAACTACATGCCAAAAAATGAAACTTGACCAATGACTTACACCACACACAAAAATAAACTCAAGATGGATAAAAGACTTAAATATAAGTTGCGACACCATAAAAGTCCTGGAGGAGAACAGAGGCAGGAAAATCTCAGATATTCCACGCAGCAATATTTTCACCAATATATCCCCTAGAGCAAGGGACATAAAGGAAAGAATGAACAAATGGGACTTCATCCAAATAAGAAGCTTCTGCACGGCTAAAGAAAACATCGGCAAAATGAAAAGGGAACCACCCAAACTGGAAAATATATTTGCCAATGATACCTCGGACAAGGGTTTGATCTCCAAAATATGTAAAGAACTCACAGGACTCCACTGTAGGAAGACAAACAATCCAATTAAAAAATGGACAAAGGGCCTGAACAGACACTTCTCCAAGGAGGGCATACCCAGGGCCCAGAGACATATCAAAAGGATGCTCAGCATCACTAGCCATCAGAGAGATGCAAATTAAAACCACAGTGAGGTACCACTTCACAGCAGACAGAATGGCCATCATAAACAAATCAACAAACAACAAGTGCTGGCGAGGGTGTGGAGAAAAGGGAACCCTAGTGCACTGTTGGTGGGAATGCAGACTGGGCAGCCACTATGGAAAACAGTTTGGAATTTCCTCAAAAAACTAAAAATGGATTATTTGCCTTTTGACCCAACAATTCCACTGCTGGGATTATACCCTAAGAATCCTGAAACACTAATTTAAAAGGACCTATGCACCCAATGTTCATAACAGCACAATTTACAATAGCCAGGAATTGGAAGCAATCTAAGTGCCAAACAGTAAATGAGTGGATCAAAAACTATGGCACATTTACACAATGGAACACTACGCAGCAGAAAAGAAGGAGCTCCTGCCCTTTGTGACAGCATGGATGGAATGGGAGAGCATTATGCTAAGTGAAATAAGCCAGGCTGTGAAAGACAGATACCATATGATCTCACCTATAAGTGGAACCTAATCAACAAAATAAGCAAGCAAAATATAGCCAACAACATTGAAATAAAAAAGAAACTGACGGTAACCAGTGTGGAGAAGGGAAAGGGATGACAGGAGAAAGGGAGGGGAAGGGTCGTGAAGGAATAGGCATAAAGGACCCATCCACAAAGCCAAATGGGGGAAGGATTGAGGGTAGGATGTGGGTGTGCATGGGGCTTGGGAAAGTGGTGGTGGGAAAATGTTGACCAAAAAGAGAAAAAAAGTGGATGGGGGAGGCTGGGAGTACTGTGGGAAATTAAGAAGCCAAAGAACTGGCGTGTGCTGCCCATGGACATGGACTAAGAGGTGTGGGGATGATGGGATGGGGTGCAGAGCGGAGGGGATAAAGTGGGGAAAATGGGACAACTGTAATAGCACACTCAATAATATATACAAAAAAAGATATTTTCAGACTCTTTTTTAGATAAGAAAATTATTCAAGATTAAGTGACTTGTACGTTGACACAATACAAATGAGTAGCATGCAACTGTCAATCTAGAACTGTCCCCTCTAGTGTAGCATTAATACACCGGTTTCATGCAACTGGCTTCAACAACTGATAGTAATTTAGCACACTTGGGGAACAATTTAGTTTGGCACTAGCTCTCTCCTCAAAAAGTTGAGCGTCTGTAGGAGAGATGGAGCTGATAATACAGCAAAGAGATGAACTGGCTCAGTAAAGTGGTTTCTTATGATGCAGGGAAGATTTTTTTGGAGGAAAAAAATGAAGCTCTTTTTTGGAAAATAAAAGGGACTGAAAGAAAGTGAACTTGAGGTTAGAAGGATAAATTAGCTTGCATGTGAAGGATGACTAATGAAGGCTTCATGGTATTCCCTAGGGCTGTGACCCAGAGCTGTGTTGTGCAGGTAAATGGAAGGGTTGCAAAGGGAGACAGACATTTTTCAACATGTTCATGGCTGTTTATTTCCAGCAGAATAAAGGAAAATTATCTCAAATCTGTCTGTTCTATATGTCCCTTCAGGCACTATTCTAGTTCCTTTGTGTACATTATCTCATTTGATTCTTGCGACACTGATAGGGCATTGGTGATATAATCCCTTTTAAAACCACAGGAAACTGAGACACAAAGAGGTTACATTACATGCCAAAAATTATACAGTAATTGAGTGGCAGAATTGCTATGTGAGCCTAGGTTGCTCTGCTTCCCAAAATTCATTTTTTTCCACACTAAGACACAGTATCTATTATATCGTCCAACTGTTAAATAATATAATTTCCCCCAAGCAGTGTCACTAGTCACAGGGTAAAATCTCCCAGATGACTAGGTAAATGGAAACTACTTTTTGAAAACTTTGGATATATGCTTGAATCATGTCAGGTTTCTTCAAAGAAGGTCTTTGTTTTGCCTCAATGAATGGCTGGAAAATAATTTTCTACCAATGCAAATGTATTTGATTTGTTAAGACTGTTCCAAATGAATTGTTCATTTGCCTAAGCCTAAATTTTGTTTGGAAAACCTTTGCAAGTGTAGAGACAGCCTCAATATGAATTACGATGCTCAGAGTGTTCAAGTGAGATTGATAGTGGCCAGACTGGGAATTAATGTGTTATTTTTCTACAGAAGAGCGTTAGTACGCTTAGTTATGGCACCATTTGAAGTCAGCTTAGTCAGTTGGGGATTTTAATTAAGTTCTGGGCAGCCACTAAGTAAGCTATATTCTGAGGCCAAGTTTTTCCAAGTAGCCATAGAAAATTGGGCATGTATACATTAACACCATTCTTGGACATAAATCATATCCAGCCAGAAGGTTCAGAGGGTAGAGAGTTGGCTCAAAGTGATGTTTGCAGAAAGTTCGAGCCAACTCTACTATCAGAGATGTATGTTTGTTGTCCACTCCTTTTCAAGTATTTGAAGTGTTTATTTTGGTTCTGGGAGGCTAACTTATCATTTACAATTATGTGTAGTCCATGAATTCACTTCTCAGAGCATCAAGTAAGTATTCCATGTGATCAGAGCTCATGAAAATTGCCTCACTTTCTCTTATGGGTACAATTATGTAGTTTGATTTTGGTTTACTTTAAGTATATGTTTCTCTGCATTAAGTCTTTCCCCATGCAATGTATTTTCCAGTCTCTGGGTGTGGTGAACTACCATGCAGCTGCTGATGATGCAAAGAATGGGTGGGCTAAGTCTACTGTCTCTAGTTCAGTGTATTATTCGTAGCTGTCTTTATTCTAATGGCACTATTGATGAAACTTCTTATTTGGAAAATTGCTCTTTTCAGTAAGAAATGCCAGCATTTTCTGTTGTGAACAAGACTTAAAACTGTACTTCAGTTTTAAGTACTGAAGTACTCTGCACTGCATGAAAAACAGGCTTTAAGTTTAAAGACAAGGTTGTGAAAATTAAGAAAGAAAATCTATTTTTATAATTCTTTTCCTCTTTCCTTCTCTTGGAGCCTTCTCTTTGGGTACTGACAGGACCATCCTTAACAATCATCCAGGCTTAAAAGCTCAGTCAGGATTTGATTTCTGCCTCTTCCTACCAATCGTACCGGTGGCCAAGCCTTATGTAGGGGCTCTGCTTCTACAATATTTCTCAGTGGCCCTTGGCCCTTTTCTTTTTTTTTGCCACTGTTATCGCTGTCTTTCATGCAAAAAATCAGGGCGGCATCCTACGCTCATCCTCAAAAGTGCAATAGCTTTTTTCACTTAAACATTTCTCTGACCCTTGTTTCGTTTTTTTTTTTTCCTATTAATAATTTTAATAACCTTTATACAGATTCTTCTGGCTTTACATAGTTATCATCCACAAATAAAAATAACATGTGTTTTTAAGTTGTTCATCTTTTATTCCTTGGTCTTTTTGTACTGCAATAGTAGGAACCTGTACTGAAATGTAAAGTAAGAGTGTTGATAGTCCATTCGTTTTCCTGACCTGAAAGGGAAAGCATGTAAATTTCCAATATTAAGGAAGATGCTCGCTGTAGAAATTTTGTATGTGCCTCTTATCGCAGCAACTAAGTCCCCTTCTCTTCATAGTTTACTAAGACATTGCAAAATAAATATATTTGATTTTTTCTTGAATCTATTAAAATGACTAAGGTTTATTTAAAAAGTTTTATTTATTCATTTTCAGAGAGAGGGGAAAGGAGGGAGAAAGAGAGGGAGAGAAACACTGATATAAGAGAGAAACATTGACTGGTTGCCTACCCTATGTGCCCCAGCCTGGGACCGGACCTGCATCGCAGGCATACGCCCTGACTGGGAATCGAACTGGTGACCTTCTTCTTTGCAGGGCAGTGTTCAACCAACTAAGCCACACTAGTCAGGGCAAAGAAAATGACTATGGTTTTAAAATTAAAAAAAATAATTCCGAAAAAAGTATGACCTGTGTTTTGTTTTTTGACTACTGCTTATTGCTGATTTCTCCATCCACTGTAACCTGTTCTTATGGAATTATATTTTATGTATCGTAGACCTTTGCCCCTCATTGTTTCTTACCTAAACAATCACAAGTTTCCTAGTTGGTATGCTTGCCTCTACTCAAAAGAAAGAAAGAAAGAAAGAAAGAAAGAAAGAAAGAAAGAACTGAAGAAGGGATGAATAGAGAATAAGAAAGTTATTTTAGGTAAGGTTCACAGAAGCCTGATAGAAAAAAAGTAGCAAGCTACATAGTGAATGGGCAAAGGGCACAGCAGACAAAGGAAGGAGCAGGTGCAAATGTCCTGAGGTGGGAAGAGCTTGATCTGT
>PVJD01015131.1:0-26173 GCA_004026545.1 Mormoops blainvillei | reverse complement strand
CTTGTACTTAAGTTTTGCAACAAGTCCAGTGTTATCACAGACCATTGCAGGAGCACCATCTGTGGTGGTGCTTGATAATTTTGACAAGTGAACATTAAACTTTTCGAGACTTTTCTCAACATACAAGAATAAGTCCTTTTCTGATGTTGGGTCTGTCATGGGTACCACATCCAAAAGTTCTTCAGTGATGTCAAAATTCTCATCTACACCACAGGTTAATATAATTAACTGGCTCATGCTGTTTATATATGTGCTTTCATCAGCTGCAATAGAATAAGGTCACAAAGGACTTCACTTTTTCTTGCAACTTGTAAGTTTTCAGCCATATCTTTCACTCGCTAAGCAACAGTGTTTCCAGTTAAGACTTATGTTTGCAAATGCTTGTCCCTATTCAGGACACCATTAGATTTCAGCTGCACTCAACAGGCCCGTTCGCACCATCTGTAAAGGGTTTTGATGCCCGGGCAATTTTTTCCCTTATTACATAACTGCATTTCACAGCAGCATCACTTATTTTGTTTGCCTTTGATGATAAATGGTGTAGAAAGTTTAGACCTTTTTTAGTTCATTAAGCTTTCATCGGGCATCTTTTCTGTATACCAGTCAAAGCTCTTGCTGCAGTTTGTTTCATAATGTCACCCCAAGCTGTATTCTTTTGACACAGACCAAGTTTGGTTACATATTAAACACACAGGACCATTCTTTACTTCCACCAAGAAATATGGTCGCTCTCACTTTCCTTGAAACGGGAGACGCTCTTGATCCATCTTCCGTTTTTCCACTTGTCGACAGAGGCACAGGTGTCAAAAGAGAGTTGACCTTTATTTACTATAAGAAACAACAGCTCAAGCCTGGTGATAACTGACACTGGTTTTGAGGACCATAGCAAACTGTTGGGCCTTCCAAAGACAGCAGCCAAGACTTTGCTGGTACGTGGGGACACAGGCCCACTGTCACCATATCGCTCCTTTTTGAAGCAAGCCACACACTTAATTTTAACACAAAATCAGCTGACTTTCAGATATTGTAAGTTAAATTTTAAAATGTTAGACACTACGAAGGGCAAATAAATAAGTCTAAGGGTCATGAGTTGCACAAGGTTGGGGCCTCTGTAGCCCCACTCACCTCCTAGCATGCGGCCAACTACTTCCAGGGTCGTCAGGGCTTCTACCCCACACCGACACGCGTGGCTTCATCCCGTAGGGGAGAACGTGCCAGAAGCACGACCTTATCTGCAGTGGTGAAGCCCTCCGGGGAGGCTACAAGGGCCTAGGGAGGAAAGGGGAAGTTCAGAGTGTTCTATGAGGAAGCCACAGAAGGACAGACAAAGGGCGGATGGGTTAGGGACGCCCAGGAGCTGGCAGGGGCAGGGGGAGGGGTGTTGGGGTCCAGGGCAGTTCGAGGGGCTTAAGGGCACTTGTGGACGCGGCAACATCCTACGGGAACAGCGGGCCAGAGCTGACTACAGTCTCGCGGGCCGGGGGTCAGGCCCCGCTTCCCGGCCTCCCCAGGCCCTGCAACCTCCAGCCCCTCGGGTGTCACGTTTCAGTTCTACCCTGATTGGCCTGTGACACTGCCTCGCGCCGCCGTAACCGTGGAAACGGAATCCAGAGGCCACAGAGTGAAGGCGTGAACACACCCGCCGCTGGGGGCGCATCGCGTCTCTGCCCCGCCCCGCCTCACGCCTTCCGCCGAGTCCACGCCCGGGTCCCGACCCCGCCGCGCCGCGATCTGCGCAGGCGCGGAAACTGTTCTGGGCGAGCCGGTCTCTGGGAGGGGCCGGTGAAAAAGGCGACGTGCGTGTTCCGTCAGGACCCGCGGGACGGGGCAGATAATGGGAACCGCTTAGCGAAGCCCTCTGTCGGAAGCCCAGCTAGTTGTCGGGACCTCGGAGCAACAGGTCCTCGGCTGGAACCTCGTTTTTTCTTTGAATGTGGACATCTCTGCTTGAGCACAGAAAGGGTGCAGAGCAAGGGAGGAGTTGGTGAAGTGTGTGCAGGGGGCACGCAAGTGTTGGAAGAGCGAAAGGGGGCCCGACTACAAGAAGCCCCCTCGGACACCTAGCCCAGCTCGCCTTGCAGCCCCTCCATCATTGTAACTGTGAGGCCTAGTCCGGCGCTCCGGGTGTTGTGTTGCAAAGAGAAATAGTCAGAATGGCTTCTTAAGGCAGAATAGTTACATCATAGTTTGTTGGGGAAAAAAAATCTAGATCTGAATTCCAACTCAGAATTTACCCTCTCTAATTGCCTTCTGTGAAGTTGGGTAAAAATAATTACTATCTTGTAATATGGCAAGAAATATGTATGACTCAGCACAGTGCTGGGGTGTGTCTGCATAAAATCAAAACTGGGAAAAGCCTGTCCCAGAAAGATAGACTTTAAATATATATATTTAATATATATAATTGATTGATTTTACAGAGAAAGAGAGAAATATTGATTTGTTGTTCCACTTGCTTATGCATTCATTGCTTGCTTCTTGTATGTGCCCTAACTGGGAAGCAAACCCACAACCTTGGCATAGCAGGATGATGCTCTAAACAACTAAAGTATTTGAAAACAAAACAAAACAAAACAAAAATAAAAAAATTTAAAAAATATAAAGCATTTGAAAACTTTCAGGAGTGTCCAACCTTTTGGTGTCTCTAGCCCACTCTGGAAGAAGAAGAATTGTCTTGGGCCACACGTTAAATACATTGTGACTCGTGATCACAAAAAAAATCTCATAATGTTTTAAGTAAATTTACGATTTTGTGTTGGGCCACGTTCACAACCACCCTGGGCTGCATGCGGCCCGTGGGCCGCAGGTCGGACGCCCCCGCTTAGGTCTTGGCCTGCTACAATTGTTCAGATTTTGAAGGCAGACTGGGTTCAAATTCCAGCTCTGGTTTACAGTCTCCATCCCTCACTTTAATTTACTCTTTTCTTTTTCTTTTTCTGCACTTCACTTTCTTATTTGAGAATGGAAATAACCTACTCACTCACAGTGGTGGGCAAAAGTAGGTTTACAGTTTGTATGGAAAAAGATGCGCAGGTTTATGATTATTACAATAGCTTTATAACTCAAAAGAATATCACAATGCAACTGTAAACCTACTTTTGTCCACCCCCGCATTTATAAAGCATTTAAAATAGTGTCGGGCACAGAGTAAGTGAAACATAAATTATTGTTAATAAATAAATAAAACAGAAATACCATGTTGAGTTTGAGTTTGTGATCCAAACTTTTTTTTTTTTAATTCTTCAAATGCATCACCTCACTTGAGACCCACAGATGGGAGAAGCAGCCACCTCAGAGCCCAACCCATTTTCTAACCTCGTACCCCGTCAGTGTGAACTCCTGGCAAACTGAACCCAGTCTCCGCCCTGACACAGCAGCTCCGAAACCTTGAGCCGGTGCTTGGTAAAGGATGGGTAGGAAGCAGTTCCGGGGGACCCAGGACAGCCATGTCCCTGTTCCAAGGCTACTCTTACCTCAGCCGAAGTCCACGCAGAGATGCTGCTTTCCAGCTGGGAAAGCTCCAAAGAAAATGTGTTTTGTTTTTCTGTCCCTCCCAGGCGTGCTGAGGGGAAGCCAGCAGGCAAAGAAGGCGCCGGCCCTTCAGCTCACTTCCCTTTGCTTTCACACTTTACCAGGATCTGAAGCCGAAGCCCTGTGAGGAGACAGGGTCGGAGACGAGTATAGGCTTTAGGGTCTCACAGACCTGGGTTCAAATCCTGTTAACGGTTAGTAAAAACCCTGAATATCTAAATGATGCTAAACTTTCAGATTAAAAAACAAAGAGCTGAGATGCTCCTTCATACCTACTGAGATGGCTATAATAAAATAAATTAAGTGCGGGTCAGGATATAGAAAAATTGGAAACCTCGTATAACGTTGGCGGGAATGTAAAATGATGTGACCACTGTGGGAAACAGATTGGCGGCTCCTCGGAAAGTTAAACACGAATCACCTTATGACCAAGCTATTTTACTCCTAGGTATATACCTAAGAGAACCGGAAACATGTTCGTACAAAAACTTGTACATAATGTACACAGCAGTGTTATCTCTAACACTCAACGGGTAGAAACCATCCAAGTGCCCATAAACTGATGAATGGATAAAGGAACGGTGCTCTGCTCTGCCCAGTGTGGCTCAGCTGGCTGGGCGTCGTCCCACAAACTGGAAGTTCTCTGGTTCAATTCCAGTGAGAGCATGGGTTCGGTCCCCAGTTGGGGTGCATATAGAAGGCAACTGATCAATGTTTCTCTCTCACATCAATGTTTCTCTCCCCCTCTTTATCTTTCCCTTCCCATCTCTCTAAAAAAAAAAAGAAAGAAAAAGAAGGTGGTCTATCCATGCAATGGAATATTACTCAGCTATAAAAAGCATGAAGCCCTGATACCCACTACGACATGGATGAGCCTTGAAAACATGATGCAAAGTGAAAGAAGCCAGGCAAAAGAGGACAATTACTGTAGATTCTACTTACATGAACTATCTAGAATTGGCACATTCACACAGACGGACAGTGGGCTGGAGGTTATCAGAGGCGGGAAGGAAGGGGTCATGGGAGTAGCCGCTTAGTGGATACAGTTTCTGTTTAGGGCAAGTAAAAGGTTTTAGAAACAGGTAGTGGTGATGATTGTACATTTTACATGTAATTAATGGCATTGAATTATACACTTAGGATGGTTAAAATGGCAAGTTTTAGCTTATATATGTTTGTGTGTATAGACGCATAAGTCTCCACAATACATTTTTAATATTTGAAGAAGAAAAAGAAAGCTGTGTATCTCAGCAAAATGTCTCCCTGTCTAATTCTGCCTCTGTCTCTACTGTGAATTTCCACCTGGAGGCAGGGAAGGCTGGGAGTGGGGTGGGGTCTGGAATTTGAAGGGTCAAAAGGATGGAAAAGAACTGGCTGAGAACGGGGGAAGGGGACCACTGAGGCCAGCTCCGGCTTCTGGACACTAAGCCCCACCTAACACTTCCCCCTTCTCTACACCTGTACTGTCCCCTGCCCTGTCCAGTCCTCCTCATTCTGCGATGGCTTTGTTCTTTGGTCTCTCTTCCACTTGGCCTGGGTTGTGACCCTTCTAAAACCTGGATCTGACCACGTGACTCTCCTGCTTAAAATCGTTCACCAGCTCCCATTCCCTCAGCTTCAGCCAGTTAGCACCGCTGTTCTGACTTCAACCTTCTTTTTCACTTTCAGAGTCCTGACTTCCCTGAGCCCCAAGGTCCTTCATGTCACACACCACAAACACTGCTGAATACCTTGCATGTGACAATTAATAAATGTTATTCCTAGTTTTCTCAACAACCCAGCAAGGTAGGTATCATTAACTCCATTTTAGAAATGGGGAAACTGCCCCGACTGGGTAGCTCTGTTGGCAAGAGTGTCATCGCAAAATGCTAAGGCTGCAGGTTCAACCCCTGGTCAGGGCACATACAAGAATCAACGAATGAATGCACAGATAAGTGGAACAACGAATTGATGTCTCTCTCTCTCTCTCTCAAATCAATTAAAAAGAAATAGAAATGGGGAAACTGAGTCTCACACTAGCTAGGTCACTCAGAGGTCCGTCCATGCTCTTTTCACCACATGGTGGCTTCTCACTGTCATTTGTTCCTGGGGTCAAGCCTAGGAACAAGCCTGTCACCCCCAGAAGCTGGCGGATCCTGTCTGAGGACAATGGTCCCACGGCTTCTGCTTGCCCATGTGGCTGCAGCACTTCAGGTAGGTGGGCGCCTTGGTGGGCATCATGGCCTCACCGCCCAGGACTCGCTGTTGATGTCAGACGTCGGCCACTTGCCGAGATGACCACAGATTCCTGCTGCTTCCTTTCACCGCCCTCAATAGGAAACACCAGCTCCGGTGGGCGGTTTTTTGTCACCAAAACTGCCGAGGAGCTCAAGGACTGTAGAGGATGATAAACCGGCCACCACTCTTACTCAGGGGGCCCAGACCAGGGTTCCTCATTCAGGGACTCTCTCAACCAAGGCCGATGGACTTCCCTTCCTCCTGTCTCCCCGTCCCCCTCCCTCTGCTCTGCAGGCTGCATTTCCCGCAAGCTTGTCTGGGTTTGGCGTTTCCTCCATCCCATGGAAGCCCAGCTCTCCTCTAGAGCACCACGTGACTTGAGTTTGGGCTGAGAAAATCTGCCAGGGCACGGGGTTCTGAGTGGGCTCTGCGAGGCTAGGGAGCCCGAGGCCCACCTAGGAGAGAAGGCCCTGCCTTCCAGACCACCTTTGCACCCCTCCACTCCTGCTCCCAATGCTCCTTATGAAACACGTGCTCTTAGAGGAAGACGGAGAGGAGGAAGCCACCGAGGGCCTGGATGGGAGCCTGCTCAAGGTCACAGCACACTGCCTCTGCCAGTACCGAGCTGGGGGTCTCCTGGGGTCCCCTCTCCAGGTCCCAGATGCCTGGAGAATGCAGGCTCAAACTTCTCAGAGCCCGCCCTGGGCCTTCTTGCCCCCAGTCATTTGCTCTTCCTGCACCAAGCCCTTCTGTGGGCCCTTCTTTCTGTTCCACACAGAAGGCTGTTCCACAGGCTGCCTGCCTCCAGCCAGGCCTCCTCTCCTTCGACCCCACCCACCCAGCCCTCCCTGGCAGAGCCATCCTGGTCCCGGGAGGTGGAGAGGAGGGTGGTGGGAGGTTGATTCCCAGAGCCCTGGGTGGAATGGGACGCCTTGGTGAGTGCAGACACTCCAGGTGGGCCACTCAGCCTCGGTGCTCGAAGCTCCCAAGCCGTCCCCACCCCTCCCCACAAGATTGGAAAGATGGGGCTGCTTCCCCTGCCGGGTGTGGCCCTTGGGGGAGGGGGCGCTGCAGCAAATAGGGCCCTGGAAGGGTTCCCCCAAGGGGGTGAGGGAGAAGAGAGTGAAGCAGGAGGGCTCCTGGGAGAGAGGCCCCGGTCACCCCACCCCATCACCCCTGTCCTTGGGGACGATGGTGTCCCGGATGGGGTGGGAAGGAAGAATCCGGAGTGGGAGCTGGAAGGAAGCAAGGACACTGCAGGGGCTCGAACCCTGACCCAGCAGCGCTGGGCGTGCCACCACCAGCGCCTTTTGCTTTTTCCTGCTCATTTTCTCACAGACTCAAAGGTGAAAAGCAAAACCTGAACACGGCCGTGAGCCGCGTTCAGTAAAAGAAACACCTGCGGCGGCTCCGCGCCTCCCGCCCGCCCAGGCTCGCTCCTTCCTACCCTGACACCCCTTTAAAAGGTGCAGCCGGGGGGACACACGTCCCCTCAGCTTTATGCCACGTGCTTCCTGTTGTGCTGGATGTATCCCGACTGCAGCAGCACATGAGATCAGATGCACAAGCCAAACCACAAGTTACGGTCCTGCCTGTTCTAGGACAGTGACAAGTTTTGTACATGTATTGAAATTTCCAGGAAGATTCAAAGAAACTCGAGAAGCCACCTCTGTGTTGTACGGCTAGAATGGGTGAGGGAAGGGGATTTTGTTTTCATTTTGTATCTTTCCCATGGCCTGAATTTTCAACTCTATGCAGATTACTTTTATACTTAAAGGCAAAAATCTCTTAAGTTTTTCATCAGAACCGGAAATCTAAGAACTAGGAGAAAGTTTGAGCTCTCTGGCCTAGCTCAGACGCCAGTGGTCCTCCAGGTCTGCTGTGCCCCAAGCCGCGCAGGCTTCCACAAACGTTCCCACCTGCCTGGCCTGCGGTCCTCCGAGCTCTCGACCGTCGTCAGTGGTGGGATCCTTCCTGGGGACTGCCTTTACTTGAACGTGAAGACGGAAGCACAGTGCCCCACCGGCCTCTCTCCTCTCACCGCACTCTCTCCTGAGTCTGAGGTCCAGGGAGGACGGGTCTAAGTCACCAAGGCCTGAGGTCCATGTTGCCCACCTTAGACCGTTAGCCAGTTCCTGCCCCAGGCCACCGTTCCAGCCCACTGCCCACAGCACCCACTGCTGCAGGCCCAGGCTCTGCCTCCCGGGACCGCCGGCGGGTCTGGTGGGAACGCCCCCCATGAGCTCTGCAGTCCTCGTCCAGGAGTCTTGTCCCCTTGTCTCATGGGGGAGGGCCCCTCCGTCCCACATGTCAGTTCTGAGGAATTCAGGAGACCCTCCCCTGCAAGGTCCGGGTAGGAAGCTGAGGTTCCAGGAGTGATGAATTCTACTCAGGGTCACGCAGGGCTGAGAGCTGAGTCCTTTCTGCTTATTCCCAGGAGTGAATGTGAGCAGAGTCAGCCCCACTTCTCGCACACACACTCACACTCACACACACACATACACACACACACGGCCACTCATGCACAGATGGCTGTGGGCTACCAGGTGGGCTCAGAGCCAGGCCTGCAGGCCCCGCCACCAAGCCCCGCACCCCCGCTCCCTCACATCCCTGCCCCTCCTTCTGGCCCACTTCCCCGGCAGCCTCCCTTCAGCCTCACCCCCCCACACACGCCGCGAAGGGCAGGCACTTACTGATTGCAGCAGGAGAGAGGAACCATGAACGGCCATCTAAGTCCCAACCTGACGGTGAAGTAACAAACCTCTGGCCTTAAAAGGCCTCAGAACTGTGGTAGCCTAAACACGCTCTGTAAGATGAGCAAAGGAATGCAACACGTTAGTGACCAGACCTCAAGGTTCGTACTGCAGGAGCCCCAGAGAGTGACACGCCACTGGCTAAAAGGGGAAAAGTTACTGAATAAAATAGCTTCAGGGAACCACTCTGTACTCAGTCCATGAGCAAACACCAAAACCAACTGCGTTTACAGGGCGGTGAGGAAAACACCAGTGTACAGACTGGCCCCTCAGAACCTTCTGGAGGGCACAAGGCAGTGAGCAAGAACAGAGCAGCTGCCCTTCCTTTCAGCCAGTTGGAAACACAAGTCAAAAGTAGCCTTGAGGTATAACAGGGGATTTGATCAAAGAAGTCTGTGACAGCGTGATTTATAATCACGAAAAGCTGGAGCCAGCCCCGAAGTGGCTCACAGGTGGCCCTCACAGGCTCACACACTGGAACGCCCAGAGGGCCGCACCAGGACAAAGGGTTACGTGCCCGCCACGCAACCTGCAGTGGAAAAGGCAAGTAAGTCCCAGCCATGACCGGGCAAACTAAAGCACGTGCGGGCAGGGAGCAGAAAGGAGATGGACAAATAGCTTCGAGGCTCAACAGCTGAAAGTAGCCCCCTGACAGTTACTTCAGTCAAATGCAAACAGGGCCCGGCCAGGGCGGGGGTGGGGTGCGGGTGCGGGCAGCAGGTGCGGGTCTGGCCTGTGCACATCAGACAAAGTGAATTCCAAGCAGAAAGCCCTCCACAGAGGAGGCAGGTGTGTGCTGCCGGAATCTCGAGGTTCCAAAAACACTGCAGTGAAACACGAAGAACAAAGCCGTCAGCTGCCTCCGGGGAGTGGGGAGAACCAGGAGAGGTGGTGGGAGTGTGATCCCCCTCTCGCTACTCAGGATGCGGTGCATCTGCATGGAACCAAACACCACCCAGGGGGAGGGACCGGTCCAGAGGGTGGAACGTGCCCCACGCTACCTCTGCAACCACGGTGACATCAATGAAAATATCATACCTGAAGCAACGAAGGGAGCCAGAGATTCAAAACAGCAGGAATCATACAGGATGCCTGCTCACGCAAACAACCATTCATTAAATCAGAGATTGATTACAGTAGTTAACAAACAGCCCCAATTCGCACCCCTCCTGGTTCCAGCCAGTCCCCTTCTCCGAGTAGGGGCTTTGCCCAGGCCCTTCTCTCAGCTGGAAATGCTCTTCCTTACAGATTCTCCGGCCCCACAGTGAGAGATCAGAAGTCCCTGCCTCTGGGTGAAGGCCATTTTCACTCTCAGGCTGCACTTCACTCTTTTGTGGCTGTTACCATCACTGTGCTAATTCATGAGTTGTGTCATTTCCATCTGAGGCCTGTCCCCCATGAGAATGGGGCCACCATGAAGGCAGGGCCCAGTCATCTTGTTTGCCTGTGTCTGAGAGGACCAGCTCAAGATCTGGTCATGGAGGATGTTGTTGAAGGGACCGTCAGAAATCCAGGCTGTGGAGCGAGGCGACGGCGTTCAGCTTCCCTTTGCTGAATGCCCCACGCACCCGCTGGGCACGAGCTAGCAACAGGACGCGTATGTCCTCCCGCGCAGCCTCGCACAGGCAGGATCCACACCTCGGCAGCTGAGGGCCCTGCCGGCGGCCACGGGTGGGGATGGCCTGGCGGGGCCTCATGCCACAGCCCCCTCACCACGCTGTTCCTTCCATTTTTACTGTTAAAAATATGAGTTTATACAGAAAAAAAGACTAGAAAAAAGATTAACAAAATCCAAGGAAAGCAGAAGGAAAGAATTAATGAAATAAGCATAGAAATTAATAAATCACAAAATGAAAGCAGCAGAACTACTTATTTTATCTAAAGCTGTTTCTTTAAATAGGCCAATAAAATAGATATCTTGAAAGTCTATTCGGGATAAAGAAAAACTAGGAATAAGAACAAAGTGAGAAAACTACTCATAAAGAATATTAAAATCTAACTCTGAAAAATTAATGATGAAATAGAAATACTGACTGTCACAGTAACTGAGGAAGAAACTTAGAAAGTTTTCACCACTGACCCTCCAGGAAGAAGTGGCAGCAGCCCCCGGCCGCGCTGTCCATCCGTGTCACTGGTGCAGTGTTTCCATCACAACAGGGACGGAGCCGCTGCGCCCCTCACTCACTCACTCAGTGCCCACAACCGCATTTCAGCTCCGCACAGGCCAAGGGATAGATTCTAGCACTACTTTTGTTCCCATTTTATCACCGAGGAAACTGGCTTAAAGAAATCTGGCCAAAGTCACGTGCTATTAAGTGACAAAGCAGGGACTAGAGACCAATTTGTCGAAGCTGCACTCTGAGCCACTGCTCTCTGCCTTTCCTGACGTTCGGTCCCTAAATCTGCCTGACAACGCCCTGAAGTCAACCTGGACCTTCTGCTCATTCCTGTGTCAACAAAATACAGCTCCAGGCCAGGGGACGGTTTGTTTCAGAAATCACAGGAGAGCATTCTATTCCATTAATATTAATGAAAAAATTAATATTCCATTCATATAGCTAATCATGGGAAGATGAAAGGAGAAAAACCTGAGGCTCGTCTCAGAAGAGGCAGGAAAGACATTTTAATAAATCCAACATCTATTGCTGATGACAAAACCAATCCGTTCTGAGCGACCCAGACTCCAGCGCACCCAGCGGGCGCTGCCGGCGGCCGGCACACGGGAGGGGGTGCGTCGGAGTGGCACGCTCGCCCACCTCGCCTTGAGGGTCGCACTCTTTCTCTGCCTCCAGACACCCGTGGTCTCATCGGGACACCCTCCCGAACTCTGATCATTCACACAACACTGTGAGATTTTTTTTTGCCACACCTGAGTACAGTGGTTCTTTTTTCTCTCCCCCTTAAATCAATTCACTTTTAAAATTTATTTTATGTCAAGAAAGTGGGATCACAAACTACCCAATGGGAGAACATTATCTGCAAATCATATATCTGACGAAGGTCTAGTATCCAGAATATATAATGAACTCTTACAACTCAACAATGAAGAGACAAACACCCAGTTTAAAAGTGGCCAAAGGATCAGTGTAGACACTTTTCAAAGATACATGCGCGCCTAACAAGCATAGGAAACCGTGCCTGATATCATCAGTCATCAGAGAAATACAACTCAAAATTACATGATACCACTTCTCATGCCCATTAGAGATATTTTTTGTTTTTGTTATTTTTTTCGCACCCATTAGGACGGCTGTAATCCAAAGTCAGGTAAGAACAAGTGTTGGTGAGAATGGAGACAGTGGAATCCTCACAAATGCTGGTGGGAATACAGAGCGGCGCAGCTACCCTGGGAGGTGTGGCAGTTCCTCAGAAACTTTGCAGTTACTAGGTGGTGCAGCAATTCCTCTCCCAGGTGGACACCGAGGACAATTGAAAACTTATGTTCACACAAAAATTTGCCCACAAATGTTCACAGAAGTATTATTCATAATAGCAAAAGAAGTGAGAACCCAAATGTCCAAGCGATGAACGGATAAGCCAAATGTTGTGTATAATATGGATAAACCTTGAAAACATTATGTTAAGTGAAATGAGATAGACACAAAAAGACAAACATATGATTTCACTTATATGAGATACCAAGAAAGGCAAATTCATAGAAACGAAGTATAATAAAGGTCACCAGGGACTAGACGAGGAAGGGATGGGAAGTTACCATTTTAGGGGGGTACAGAGCTTTTGGTTAGGATGATGAGAGGAAAACCCTGGAAATGAACACTGGTGATGGCTGAACAACAGAATGAAACACTGAAACCCACCGAAATGCATACTTCATAAGCACGGATATTTTGTTATGTGAATATTTCAATTTTAAAAAGGAAAAACATTTTAAAAAGTAGCTTTATATTACCACCATAAATGGAAAACCAGTGATTTTTTCAAATATATCTTAAAAAGACAATCAGCCCTTCAGCGGCTTAACGCAGGCTGCTGGGGCTTCGGCGAGCCTCCCAGGGCCCTGCCTGGCCCTCCTCCTCCATTTGCTGACACACCGCACTAGAGGTTCGCACTAGAGGTTCGGGGGGGAACAAGACCACGATGCTCACAGCTCATGAGAACAATGCTCACTCCACGTCAGGAGAGCCCTCAATAAGCACGATGCTTACCTTAACCCTCATCCCACTTCTTAGTAAATAATATTATACTTTCTTGCAGATGGGGAAACGTAGGCAAAAAGTTGGTCGCAATAAGAGACGGGTCCAGCATGGGCGCAGGGTGATCTGGCTTGAAAGCCCACCCTTTCAGCCACGGCGCTGTACTGCCTCCAATTGGCCCTAATAATGGAGTTCAGCACAATACACTACACACACGCACCTGCCATACGCTACCATCATCTGAAATTCTAACTGGAAAACATATCCAACCATAATACAGAATAACAGCTCTAAGAAAAAACATCATAAATGTGTGTAACTTGTCTTAGAGAAGTCTAAAATTCCTGAGTCTAAATTTCCTGGTGAAAATCATCCTATCCTGAATGAACAGGGAGGCCAGTTCATAAACGGGAAGTCTCAGTGTTGTAATACATGAAGAGTTGTAATGCAATGCCAATAAAAATCCAAATACTTTCATTATACAGCTAAAATAATTAAAACATTGGGTTGGTCCATGGAAGAAAAGATCAATGGAACAGACTAGAAAGCTCAGACAGAACTTAATAATTATACTAAAGTATTTTCCATAATTCAGTAGTGGCATTTCAAACTGGTCGAGAAAGGAGAATTTTTCAGTGTGTGGTTCTGGGGACTCAGTTAGCCACTCCGAAGGAACTCAATTAGATTCTGACCTCATACTGCACAGCCAAGTAACTTCTAGGCAGACTGAAGAGCAAATGTCAAAACCGAAACCACGATGGAACCAGGAGAAAATACAGTATTAACACTAACGTGTGAAACCATAATAAGAAAATAGATTTGATTACAAAATGTAAAACCATCGGCAAAGTCCAACATGTAAATTTAAAAGGCAAACCACAAACCTGGAAAACCCTTTGTAATATATGAGCAACCACCCCCAACGCGTTCCCAGGAAGTAAAAATGTAAGTGAAACATAAGGGAGATGCACGATTGGCTAACACACACAGCGAACAGGCAGCTGTACAGAATTGAAAAGCGCTCATTAAAACACTGAAACACTGTTTTGAGCCTTCTAGTCAGCAAAGATAAAACGAAAACGGCGAGAGCGAGGCTGTGGGCGGGTTGGGAGGACTGAGCTGCGCCACCTTCAGGGGTTTTCATGCTGGTCTCACCCCCTCCGAGCCAGTAATGTCACTGTAAGAAATTCCCTTAAGGAAACAGATTTATGCACAACAATGTCTTAGAAAACAGGAATAAGCATCCTATTCTATTTCAACGGTAAATCAGAAAAAAATCACCATCAGTAAACAGTGTTTGACCGAAAACCTGGCCCGCACACATTACTTCTGAAGCAGGCCCGGGCCCCTCTGGCTCACGTGCGGACAGTGAATTACCGGAGGAAAGGCCTGGTGCCCTTGCTCCCAGGCCCCTCGGGTCACTCTCCGACGCAGCACGCAGTGGGCCCAGCAAAGAGGAGAGAGCTGCCCCCGACGCAGCCCCGACCCAGAAAGGTGGTCAGCGAGGGGACGAGCTAGTCCCACCTCGGCCCATGTGAAAGAACCACTGTGTTCCAGGAAGAAGAACATGTTCACCATGGTGGCCTCGAAACCCTGGAGAAACTGCAAATTCTGGTCTGTATAATCATGAGTCAGGAAAGCTTGCGGTACATCTGGTCAATGGTTCCAGCCGGCTGTGGACAGGAGAAAAAGGCGGTTCAGGTTGCTGAGCATGGGGTCGGGTGCTAGTCGCCAGAGCAGGACTCCGTTTAGACAGCCAGGTACAGAGAGCTTCCCACACAGGAGCCAGTCACACAGGGGCAGAGGTTCCGAATACCAACCCTCCCAGTCGAACTCTCCTTCTGGAATGTGACCTCCGAGAATAGGCCCACTTCCCTCCCCACGCTGGATAAACATGTAGGCGTTTTGACCAGGACAGTGACTTTACTAGCATTTCATCTGGAAGGCCCCCGAGCTAGACACTGCCAGTTCAACAGCAACGAGTAACCCTTAGGCCTAGCAAACACCGTACATTTTCTGTGACGGCAGTGGTTATCAGGACAGGTGCGGGGGTCACCAGGAGGCGGGTGAGGATGCCCAGACACCATAACAGACAGACCAAGACCACCAACCACAGCTTCCCATAAAATACAAAGCCAAATCAAATATACGTGAGTAAATGGACAGGCATACCTTATCCTTGCATGAAGACACCATATAAGGCAGGAAAGCAAACGCAAGGAGAATCAGGACAATACTGGAGAAGTAAAACAGTGGGCAGGGCTATCCGTACCATACGCTGAAGCACAGAACTGCAATATTTCAAACTGATGGCACACAAAGACAGGTCAGCGGTGACAGAGGCATTAATCAGGGACAGCATAGGGCCAATGCGCTGACTATCTCTAAGTCGCTCATTGCACCAGATTAAGTCCAGATAGATCCAAGATTCAAATAAAAAATAAAACCAGGACGAAACGTGGGGTTTAACAAAAAATAATCTTGAGCTGGATTAGCCTTTCCAAACTAATTGGAAAATCCTGAAGCCATAAAGAAAACACTGATGCGTATTCGTATATTTAAAACTCTGAACAGCAAAATTTTCAGCATAAAATTTAAAGATCAATGATAAACAGGAAAGTATCTGACAGGGCTAATTTCTTTAATATATAAAGAGCTCTTAAAAGTCAGCAAGTACACCACCCAATAGAAATACAAATTAAAACTACAATGAAATGTATTTTCACTTCTCACATTGACCAATCATCAAGTTCAAGAACACAGTGTTGGCAAAGGTGTAGGGAAAGGTCAACTGAAACAGCTTCCCTGAGGTGCATGTATGCTGGCGGCGTCCACCAGGTTTAGAACACAGACTACGAATTCTCCTGAAAGCAGCTTCCCGCCATAGGTCCAGTTGCCCATACACACAAAAATATATGGAAATACTCACTCAGCGGAGCTTCATTATATAGTAAAAATTGCTGGAAACCACCTAACTGTTCCCCAAAAGAGGAATGGCTACTTCCAACATGGGTTATGGCACAAACATTAAACCTAAGGTCAACCATAAATACAGATATGCAGGGAGCAATTGGATGTGCTGTTAATGGAATAATCCAAAGTGCAAGACAGGGTACGTGGCATACCAGAACCACTGTGGGTAAATATGTGCACAATTCTAAAAATAATAATGATGAATAAACACGTACGCAATTCTCTGGAAATGCCAGCCACTGGCCATAAGTTGCCTCTGTGGGAAGTGAGTCCAGGGTTAGAGAAAGACGCCACTGCACCTCCTACGCGGTTTGAATGGAACAGGTGCATGTGTTACTTGGAACATTTTCTACACTTTTAAGTTCAATAAACTGAAAGAAAATCAGCGGCGCCTTTGCTCTTGGGGTCAGCACTGGGCAGAGGCAGAACCTTGCTTTGACAAACATACGGTGGGTCACATTGTCACACTGACAGAAGAGTAAGGGGAATGGTGCACTGAGCACCCATGGCTGGGAGGGGAGACTTCTGGGGCAGATCCTGACATTAAGCTCCCGTCACCTTACGAGCTGAGTAAGAGACGGTGAGGAGAGAGGGAGAGAGTACGAAGGCCAGAAGGCAGCCAGGGGTGCGCTGAGCGGAAGGGAGCGGCGCCCCCAAGTGCACTCTTTTCCACTCAGGACTAGAAACGCTTAGGCGGATACCAGGTGAGAAGATTTCAATGGACCAAACACAAGACATAACTGAATGCCACGTTTTGCAAATGTCAGAACTGCTTTCCTAGAATAGTTTGTTTTTTTCAATTTGCTTAGGAGAAAGAACACCGGGAAGTAGACGCTGAGGCTCCTTTTGTGCTGAGTCAGACATCAGCTTACGCGAATTCTGGTATGGACGAGCAGTTTCAGCAGCCGGGCACCTCAGCCACACCCCGTGGCGCACTTGGAGAAGGCCGGTGTCACTCCCCTTTGGCAGTACGAACTCTCAACCCACCTCAGGAAGCTGAGGGCCCCCAACCCGCCAGGGCAGGTGGGGCGCTGCAGCTCCTCTCTCCTTCCCTCGCCATTAGTCTCATGGGCGTCGTGACGACAGGGTGGTCTGAGGACCGAGTCCTTGGGCGGCCCCTGTGTGCGAACACCACACGGCGCACGCACACAGGCCTCGACGGTCTGGTGTCTGCCTCCCACCGAGACCGTGGGGTCCAGTTCATTGCTCTGGGCTGCAAACCCGCACAGCGTGCGGGGCACTGAGCCCTGCAAGCGACTGCAGCACAGCAGGCAAGCATTTTTGCGTTTAAACATGGAAAAGGCAAGTAAAAATATGGCGCAGGATAAAAAAGTGCGCTTGCACAGGGCGCTCGCCTCAAACGGAGCCTGCTGCACTGGAAGCTACTCCGGGGGGTCAGCGAGCACAGGCGACTGGATGCGAAAGCCTAGGACATTACTGTGAGCTGCTGTAGACTTTAGAAACACTACAGGATACACTAAATTTATAAAACAGGGATTGAAAGCACAGAGAATATAATGCACTCAAGAGACGTGGTAAACAGAAGAGGTATGAGGCAGCTGCCAGTTGACATGACAGGCTGTTTTACAGCAAACCTTTTTTCTTTTTTCACTGATACTAGAGAGGGAAAGGGAGGAAGAGAAACATCGACGAGAGATGCATCGATTGGCTGCCTCCCATATGCGCCCGGACCAGGGATCTGTGCCTGGACCAGGGGTCATATGTGTTCAAACCGGGGATCACACACACTTGTACCAGGACTGGGGATCAAACCCGAAACCCAGGTATGTGTCCTGACCAGGAACGGAACCTGCAACCCTTCGGTTATGGGACGACGTTCCAACCGAGCCATGGCAATGAGCCGGCCGTGGCAAACTTTTTTTTAGCAAGTAGAAAGAGTACGCTCTAAGATAATAATAAAAGTATAGTGCTGTATACCAGCATGTGCAAGATTAAATATTACGGAGCCAGGGAAATAATAAAGTAGTTGCAGAATAGTACATACTGTATGATTCCATTTTAGAGCAGATAATAATAGGATACATTTTAGTTACAACCATGGAGGAAAGATATCTGAACGGATATAAGCTGTCATTGGTAGTTATCTTGGGAGAGAAAGTATAGAGAAACTTATCTTCTACATTGTGTTTTTCTGTAGTGTTTGAATTTTAAATACCAGACCAGTAACTTATAAAGGGATTAAACTAAATTCTGCCACATATTGTCCATAGCCCCATCCATACAACACTATGTAATATAGTAACATTAGCCATGGTCTTACCTAAATCTGTAAAATTTTGGTCCCTTCCGAAGAGTCACTGCAATGCAAAGATGCGCGGAGAACAAAGCCACAGCGTGAACGGATGCAGAATGTGGGTTGGGTGTCCTCAGCAGCCTCATGACAGCTGAGTAACTGAAAACGTTATACTTCAAGAAGATTATAAAGTGGTTTGAACCCTGTGACTCCTATCAGCATTAAGCCCACAAATGTTAAGCTCACAGATGCCAAGAATCCATCGTACCCATTAAAGTCTCCATGAGTCACTGTGAATACACGGCAAATCAAAGGCGGCAACTGGTGGAAATTGAAACGTTTGCTTACTGGGTATTGAAGAGGGTATAACAGACAGACACTCTCATACTCAGGTATGCAAATTTGTACACTTCTCTGGAGGGCAACAGGGCAGAACATAGTAGAATGTCATCCACGTCCTGTGACCCCGCAATCCCATTTTTGGTATGGACCCCGGGAAACGCTGAGGCCTGTGAATGAGGGGCGTGGGTGGTAGCGATCACAGAGCACTGTCTGAAAGGCGGAAAATGTCTGTCAATGTCAGAACAGCTAAGTAACTCACAGTACGTTCACAGTAAGAAATACTGCACAGCAGATCCTGTGAGTCCCCCTGTTGTTAAATGAAAAAGACAAGTCAATTATGTACAGCATGCAATAGTATTTTCCCCACTTATAAAGAAAAAGAAAACACAGTATCTCTTTTAGATGCGTATATAAATGACTAGAAAAAGCTCTGGCAGCAAACACAGCGAACGGGTGACAACGGTCTCTGTTGGGGGGGGGGGGTTAGGTAGTGCCGACCTTGGTCAAGTTTTAATTCTGTGTAAGGAGAGAGCATCCACCTATCACTTGTATAATTGTACTTAACAGAATCAGAGAAGCCATGGAAAAAGTCCATGAATTAACTGTGATCAGTCACATGATGGACTGTACCCAGCAGGCAAACCAAGTGAACTGCACCTAGAGCAAGGCATGAATCTTCCATTAAATGAGAAAAAGTCCAAAAGATTATGTACATCATAATACCTTTTCTTTTTTTCATTATATCTTTTATATAAAGTTAAAACCATGAAAATTAGAACATGTACTTTACAAAACATATATAGTTAAGAATTTTTTTCCAAGCCAGGTGAGAAGAGAGCCGAGTATTCAGGACAATGTTTGCCCTGGAGGGAGGCAGGGGGAGGCAGAGGAATTTACTGTCTAAGTTCTAGTTTTTATATTGAATATCAGGTTCAGAAATACTCACGTTATTACAAACACCAAGGAACCGAATAAATGAGAACCATGTTATATCATGAACCAAAGATTCACCCAGTTCTGTGAACTCAAGTTCCAACAAGGAGAGAATATTCTTGCCTTGAGAAGAGTATCATAGCTTTGACTTTAGATCTTAAAACATAATGGACAATGATAGTCATTAAAATTCTTTGTATTTGATTAGAAACAACAAAAACTAGAGACTAAAAATCCCACAAATGATTAAGGCAGATAATTATAAGAAAATAATGTTGATGGACCTGGAGTAAAAGAGCAGGCAATATTTACTCAATAAAACACTGATATTTCAACTTTATGAGTATAATCAATTTAGATTCACTCCTAGGTTAGATTCACAACTCCTTAAATGAAGAACAGTATTTATTATAACTGTGGTAGTACGTACATGTTTAGCTACTGAAGAAAAAGTAATCAAAGTCCAACAGATTGTTATTATCAGACTTATTAGACTAATTTTTAAAAAGTTCTTGCATAACAGATACCTTTTGCTCCAACAATAAAAAAGAGATTAAGTTTGACAATCACTGGCAAATGCTTACCTTCCCAACTATATAAAAAAATTCATGATCATGATAAAAATCAGTTTGAACATTTCATATGGTAAGTGGTCAAAAGGAAAAATGCAGATTGTAAATCAAGTGGTAAAATTGTCAGACTAGCCAGTAATCACAGAAATACAAATTACGATTACTCAGTATTTTTGAAAGTAGCGGCACATACTCCTAACGTTGAATGCGGTGATCATTTCTTGGACATGACACAGGTGACAAAAGTAAAAATAGATAAACTGGACTACAAGAAAATTAAAAATTTATGGGCATCAAAGGATACAATCAAGAGAGTGAAAAGGGAACCTACAGAATGAGAGAAAACATTTGTAAATCATGTACCTGATGAGGGGTTAATATCCAGAATATAGAAAGAACTCCTACAGATCAACAAAACACACAAATAACTCAATTTAAAACATGGTCAAAGGACTCGAAAAGACATTTCTCCAAAGACGACACACGCATGGCCAGCAAGCACATTAAAAGGAGCTCAACACCACGGATCCCCAGGGAGACGCGAATCAGAACCGCAGCGAGATGCGGCCTCACGCCCTTGGACGCTGCCGTTCAGGGAAGAGGAAAGCGCGCACTGGTGAGGACGTGGAGCTGCGGCCGAACCCCTGCAAATCGTTGCGAGTGTAGAATGGCGCAGCTGCTATGGAAAACAGTGCGACAGTTCCTCAGAAAAGGAAACTAGAAATGCCGCCGCCCCGGCCTTCCGCGGCCGACGCGCACCGCTAAGGCGCGCGTGCACCGCGTTCGCAGCAGCGTCGCCCACCACCGCCAAACGCGGGCGCGGCCCCGGCGGCCAGGCGCAAATGGATGGGCGAAGGGCACACGCGCCCAGGGGGACGGTGTCCAGCTCTTCCATGCAGGAAATTTCTGACACAGGCCACAGCGGACGGACCCGGGAGGCCGCTATGCTAAGTAAAACAAGCCAGTCACAGAAGGACAAACACTGCAGGATCCCACCCAATATGGGGCACCTAGTCAAACTCAGAGAGCGCGAGAAGTAGACTGGTGGGAGCCCGAGGCTGGGCGGGGGGCGCAATGGATATAGAGTTTCCGTTTTACCAGCTGAAAGAGTTCTGGAACTTGATCATATTCACAACAACGTAGATACACGCTACTGAACTGTACACTTAAAAAGCTTGATATGGTAAATTTTGTTTTCTTTTACCACAAACTTTTTAAAAACTAGCAAAGAACCTGGTGCTGGCAGCTGGGCCGGGAACTGGACACACCCACGGAGGAAGCGGGAGCCCCCACGCGGCTCGCAGGGCGGCCCACCCGGCGGGCGGAGGGGCTTCGGCGGGGTGCCACGGCCCAGGGCTGCGCCTGCGCAGCCACCCGCCCGTGGGCTACACGTCACGGAGCCCTTCGGTGAGCCTGTGCTCTCCACAGAAAAACACCCAGAACATTCGCGGACCTCTAGAAACCCATCCACGGAACACCTGTGTAAGAATTAACCCCCCGGGGAACAAGCCACTTCCAATGTGTCTGTCGACTCTGCTGCTACAGGGAAATGTGAATGGAAGGACAATTAAATGTAAAACCAGAAGAATACGCACACTGAGTACCACTGCGGAGGGACCCAGAGCAGGGCGGCAGGCGACAGAGGATGGGGAGGGGGCTAGGCCTGGGGCTGGGCCGTCAATGACAGGGAGTAACTGCCAGCGCTCAGTGAAGAGTAGCTGGGCCAGGTGCCCGTCCATGACCCCTCACTTCACAGACCAGGAAAATAGGGTCGGCGAGGTCATAGGTCATAAAGCTGCCAAGTGGCCAAGTTAGGAGTAGAACCGGTTCCCCCGCCTCCCCATCCGTGTCCAAACCAGCTAGGATGGGGACTAGGGAGTCACATAAGAGAAACAACCCGGGTCCCTTTTGGAGGCAACACCCACCTGCCCAGAATTGTTCTTCAGTGAACTGTTCCGCCGTGACGACTCTCATGGCTGACAGGACTCTGCCGCGCCAGCATCTGGCCACAGGGAAGCCGCACTGGGTGGGAGCAAGCCCTGGGGCTGCTGCGCGGGTGTCCGCCTGCCCTCCCCCGATATAGAAACAGACTTTACAATAAACTCCAGTTGGATCACATGTTTAAAAACACAAAAAATAAAGCCATGAGTGCCACAGAAATTATAGATTAATATTTATACATTCTTGGGATGGAAGAGACCTAAGCATAACACCAAGTGCAGAAATCACAAAAGAATGACGAAATAACCTCAGGAAAACTGTAATTTTTGTTTGCCTGAAATGCAAACAAAATGAAACAGCAATCTACAAACTAGGAAAAATATTTGCATCGATATAGCAAAGAATTACTAATATCCTTAATATGTACTTGCTTTTACTAAACAATTAAAAAATGAGCGACGAGGAAGTGGAAAGTCACACGTGCACACACACAAAACTGCAAACTGAGGCGCCTATCGACACGCAGGTGTTCAGTCTCACTGGCAACCAAGCGACACGCATGGCCACCCTACTGCAGTCTGGACCGAAACGGCCAAGGTTTTTAATATAACACCCGTTCTGAGGAAAAGGGAGCCAGGTTCACCCCACTGGTGAGACCGCTGATTTAGATCATCCCTCCCTGGACGATGAGTTAGCAACATGAGCCCAAAGCCTGGCGTGGGCATTTCACAGGCAGAAATGCACTCACATCACCCAAGAAAATAAGGGAATGTAGTCAAGTCTGAGCTACAGGGAAGGTCATCACAGTATAACTTTTTAAGAGAAAAAAACCACCGGAAATGCCATACATGTCATCTGAATGAGGTGCTTTAAATTGATACAGCCATACAATGGAACATTATGTCCCCACCATAAAAGGGGCTTCAAAATGACGAGATGTCCACTAGCTATTAAATGCAAAGGTTGCAGAACAGAATTTAGAGTATAATCCCATTTTTAAAAAATAAAAATTGAATACATCCCATGCACAGGAAACACCTTAGAAGCAAATATGTCAACGACAATTTTAATGGAAGATTACCGAAGTTTTTCAATTTCCTTATTTGTAAACCTTAAAATAGCCTGTTTTATACATGAGGACTCAATTAAGAGTTACTTAAAGGGAGTGAAGGCGGTGCAGAGCTGAGGGCACGGAGAGTGGCGGCCCCCAGGACAGACAGACAGCAGGCGGTGCCCTACCTAGCAGGCAGTGGGGTGGTGAAGCAGGTGGCCTCACCCGAAGGTCAGGCCACACTCCCGGGACACACATCCTCACATCTTTCTTATTTTGGGGGAATTTGCTACCTTCCTCTTGCCACTTCCAGGCCACGTCAATGTATTCTTGTGCATTAAATACGAACATTTCGAACACACCACAGGTACCTGTAAGCCTGCTTTGGCATTTCACTTGCCAGCACGGCACAATGGCAAGCATTGCTCGAACCCAGAGGTTATCGCTTCCTTCAGAGATGTAGGTGCACAGAGATTGCCCTCCAGCATAAATGGCCCTAGGGGTCCCTTCATGGCCACGGTCAGTAAGACGACCCAAAGGCGCCGACAGGGCAGAGCGGGGCGTGGGGGCAGTTATGATCCAACCTCCTTTCTGTAACATGCCATTCCTGCAGTTTTTAAGTGTGTCCAACCTGGGCGCACAGAGGACCTTCAACCAACACTCTCAGGTTATTTTCCTTTTTAAAAAGAACTTCCAAAGTCAACCTTTGCTATGCTTACGCCCCATTACTTTCAACTTGTACCAGATCACCATTTTCTACTTAATTGCCACAAGTCCACTCGCTGTATTTCCCTGTACCACCCGCCGCCTCCGGGTGTTCAGAGGCGAGGCTGCAATCGGATCTACGCCCAAGGATGCCACAATCGCTACCACTGTCTTCGGCGCCCGTGACCCATCGCACCTACCCGAGGACAACTAAGGGAAAACAGGCAGGAAGTTCCTGAGGCCGGAAGGACATCAGCACAGCCTTCAGCTGCCTGCTTTCTGCTGCTCACGTTAACGAGCCCAATTCCAACTGCTCCCAATGCCAAACACTGACACCCCCATAGAGATCTTGTCAGCCTGCCAGTCGCTAAGAAACAGTACTGTTTATTTATAGCAGTTAACCTTTAAAGTTGGAACCAAGAGTTTTGTAATCATGGTACAAAAAACAAGAGAAACGCATTCAAAAGAGGGCGAAGCAGGTGGAGTGGGGGCAGCAAGGTTAAAAGGCAAGGGAAGGGGAAGGGCAGGAAAAAGGGCCTGGGTTGTCCTGGGGTGACAGGGACAGGCTGGTGAGCAGGCAAAGGATCCTTGAACCTGCCCACCGTGGGGCCCACTCGTGACCGAGCCACGAGCCCTGAATAGGTGGCTTAACTCCAGCTTCTGGGTAGCGTACACAAGGGGTCACAGAAGAGGCAGGCGAACGACACTTGCGCGAGGACGGCAGCCAGTCCCAGCGCTGCTCTGCCCGTTCTGGTCACGGCACCGCAGTACAAGGAACTGGCCCCCAGGATAAAACACTGCTGCCACTTCCCACTCAGGACACAGAGTCGACAGTCACGACGACGCTCACTCTGGATTCCAGGTGTGTCTACTCACACCCTTTGCACAGCCAGCCTGCTCAGTACAGCACTTACCCAACTAAGCCCGAACTCTTGTCATTCACCAAAAGAAAAAAAGTTAAGCCAAAGCCAAACTTTTCAGATGAGAAGTATGTGCTTAGACCCGAATCTCAGATACATTCCAGTCTCCCCAAGACCCAAAGATGGAAAACACTTAGTACATATCCATTCTGTTCTTAGACCATTTTCCCTAAGCAAATGGAAAGAAAAACAGGCCCTTTTTGACCACATTATTTGGAAATCTGACCAGGTAAAACTCCAGGACATTACAAAGTACTCCAACCCGACCCCCATACTGACCTTGGCTGAGTGGTTGGCCCCTTATTTTTCAGAACCATTCCATCCCGTACTCCTAAGTGAACAGAGCCCCGCCCTGCCCGACGGGCTGCAGGCCCATCTGAGGTTACCACACTCTACTGACTGACCTCAATTATTTGCAGCTGTTAAAAGTGAATTTAGGCCTAAAGCTACAATATGAAGATATATCAAACTTCATTATGAAGGCAACCTGATTTACAGAAAAGATAAAGGGCGAAAAATATAGCAATACAACGCTTCTAATGAGTTTAGTTTAGAACTCAAACCTTTATTTGTGCTGGAGTGAGGAAGAAAAATGATTAGTCACACGTACATGAGACAACAGTACTAGTTCTTACCCAATCTATTTTCCCATATATGCATAATTAGCACGCTTTAAATCCTGAGGACAATAACTGTGTTACGCCCAAGTCACTGGTTAAAAACGATCATACCAACATAGTTTTAAACACTCTCTAAAAACCCCAAGGGCAAAAAGTACTGGGAATTTAAAATTTGGGAAGAAGGCCATTAACAAAAAGCCACTGGTATTACTTCACCAATTCCATACATGTGTCTCAAACAAAGGTCACAATGAGTTTTCAGATCCTTCCCTGAATGTTTACAATCAGACCACATCCAGCAAAGCCTCCCACCCCCGTTTTTGCTTACTCCCCAAACTGATTTTGGCTGACAGTTTCCCCTGTAGTACTGGATCATTTAAAAAGCACAAACTTTCAAACTAAAGATATGATGAATTATAAACTCTAACCTTGGTACATGGATGGCTTGCTACCAAATATTACAGTACTATTACAATAATTTTACAGTGACCACAAAAAGTTATTTAGTTCTTGTTACAATGACTGAAAAGATAATAGTAAGCAAAAACTTTTGTTACTGATACTGACCACAATGGAGAGACAAGTAATGTGATTATAAGGCACAACGTAACGTACAAAATTCTTTTAGAAACTGTTTTTCACTTTGCTCAGGATTTTCGATCACAAAATCTGTTAACAAAAATGAGTTACAAACCCCAAAGAGTAACCTGAAAGAGTACACCAAAATCTCAAGCTTAAATACTTTAAAAGCCCACAACTTGAGCATTTAAAGTCTTTTCTAAGACTCACCTTCACAGCTTCAGATAAAGCACTAAAGCTTGCGAAGTGGCGAAGGCTGGTCATACCCTGCTGATGCAAGTTTTGACCCCATCCTTCAAGTGACTGATACTCAGGTTTTCAGTTACACCTTTTCAGTCTTCCCCACCTTTCGGTAAAGCAAAACAATTTTGCTTTTTCCTCTGCTCTGAGACTTCTAAGTGCTTTTAGTGTTTCCAAGAAACTTTTGTGCTTCCAAGCAACAATTCAATTAGCATTACAATTTACTAATATTAACTAGTCTTTCTTCGACCACGAGTTCTATTACATTTTCCAGAGCTCTGCCCACTGTTTTTTTCTCCAGAAAATTCCCTACTACTCCCACCCTCTGCAATATAACCACCCCTTCTCCCTTTTTTTCACCCCACCCCTCCCAATACCAAACCTGCCC
>PVJD01015130.1:0-26213 GCA_004026545.1 Mormoops blainvillei | reverse complement strand
CCTCCCTCCCTCCTTTCCTTCCAGTGGTTTATTCATTTATTCATTCATTACACTGACAGCCACAGAGAGAAAATGTTCAGCCATGAGATAACAGTGTGTCCTTCCACAGGCAGGTCACACTATACAACTTGATGGCTAGCTGAGTTATGAACGAGAGTTCAAACACTTTTATTCATAAACAATCATTTTCATCCTAGACTGTTCTGGGCATTTCTCAACTTTCCTAAACTTGAATGCCTCTAAAAATATAGCCACCTTAAAAAAGAATAACCTTACCCAGGTCACATAAAGAACAGGTAGAAAAATAGAATATTTTAGATTAATAGAGGAAACACAGCCATGTGAGCTGTCACCACGCATATGTACAGGGTGTCAATAAACCCGAAAGTGGATTTTGTATGGTCAGGAAGCTGAGTAAGGACCCTAGGTAGAAGCAATGAGAATTGAGTCACAATCGTAACTGGCTTAAAAAGAAGAGGCTGCCTCGGTATTCATGCCTAAAGTAAATAATAGATGATTGTTTACTGACGATGCTGAAGAAGCAATAATAAAAGTGGAAACAGATGTCCTCTAAGTTCCTTGAAACTCCATAATCCACAAATATGGATACATTAACATTGCTGACATCCAGAAAGGTGTAGTATATGAAGAAACTGAAAACGTATACAAATGCAACTGTAATATTTAAAACAAATAAGACATTACAAATGCAATGTTACTGAAATTTTAGAAAAGCTTCTTCATCCTATCCAGGGGCTTCAGAGGAAATTTGAAGGTGGTATTTAAGCTCAGCTTGAAAATGAGATTAAAGTTAGATATGGAAATAGCAAGAAGTTAGACCATTTTAAGATGAAAGAACAGTATGGCCGAAAGTATAATGGCATGAAAATGAATGAGGACGAAGGGAGAGTTCAATTAGACTTGACTAAAATGGCAGTGGGAGATGCACCTGAAAAAGCTTTTTTGGACTAACAAGGACTGAAATGTTGGTCCTTAGACCTAGGTAACGGGAGTCACTAGTGTTATTTACATGTAGGTAAGGGAGAGCTACTTCAGTTAGAGTATCTGGTGGCACATACAGAATTAACATGTACAGTAAGAGCCTAGAAGTGAGAAGACCCTCTGGAGACTACAGCATGACTCTAGAAAATATGTCAAAAGTGCCTGGCTCTGTGGCAGCATCAGAAAAGGGAAACTTTGGATGTGCTAATGTCAAGTCTTAGCAACTGACTGTGGGGGCAGTCTCTAAATCTGGTAGGCTAGAACACTATAAAATAATGAGACTGATAAAAGTAAAGGGGGCAGCAGAAAGAAGGAAGGCACAGAAAGTTCAGAAGAGATCACAGAGCATTGGCAGTGTCTGCCACAGTAAAGGGAAGCTGCCCAGCAAGGCATTGGAAAGGTCAGCCTAGAGATCATGTGAAGGTCAGGGCTGAGGATAACGATTTGGGAGTTATTCCTACTGAGGTGAAAGCTGAGGCCAAGAAAGGATGAGTTTTTGCCAATCGATAGAATATACACAAAAGCAAAATTCAAAACAGAAGTTGAGGAACACATACTTCAGACAGTAAGAGGTGAAAGGAGAGCCAAACACGCTGCAAATGAGCAGTCAGAAAGTAAGAGGAGAACACAGAGGGCACAGAAGCCGAAAGAGGAGTCTGCGACGCGGCAGGTGCCAACATTGCCAAGGGCTGCTAACAGTTTAAGCAAATGAAGGTCTGGTGCCTAGGGGATTCATGGTAACCTCATTAGTAAATGTTAACACTTCTATATACCTTACAAGAAAGACCTCACTGCTTCTAATCCAAATATTTTCACATGAGATTATTTTTATTATCCTTTAAAGGAAAAGCCAAGCAACTTATTATTTGAACATACTCTGATCTCAAGGATAATTTCCTTAAACATTCTTCATTTGATCTTATTGGACAATGGTTTTCTGCCACAAATAGTACTATTCTTCCAAGGGTTAAATGTAAATGTAGGGGCATTTTAGGTCATTGCAATGACTGAGGGGAAGCTACCAGCATAAGGGGTATGGGGGGCCATAGACACCACAGGTCCTGTAATGAAAGAGTTGAGCATTCCCCCACAAGGAAATGACATCTGCCAAAAATACCAATAGTGGCACCTGTTGAGAAACACTGTCACATAATGCTGTTTATCACTAAATGGACTTTGGTATATTTGAGAAAATTGATAGAGCTTCAGATTCTGAAATTTTGAAGAACTGATTTAAAAATTAGGTAAATATCATTAACAGAGTTCATCCCTTAGGAGATTTCAAACCAAATGCATATCTTTTACTTTTACTGTTTATCCCTACCTAATCTAGTTTCAAAAAAATAAGTCTTGAAGTCAGTTACCTTGTAGGCCAACTTTTTAAAAAAAATTATAATTATTCCACATATTAGCTCTAATCAGAATCTGAATAGAGTTATAAATAATTAAGAATACATTCATTGTATTATTAGGTGAGGAAACAGCCAATGTTTGAAATAAAATGCCTGCTAAAAAATGCCAACATTTTATACAGATCTTTATTTATTGAAACAATTGCATTCTTTTGCATTTATCACACATGCTAAATATTTTCAATAGCAAATTGCTGTCTTAATGCCTAATATTACAAAGATGCATCACCAGTTTAGATAATTGAAGCACACAGACATTTTTGTGGCAATATTCTGTCTAAAACTTTTAACAAAAATATCTTACACCAGCATCTTGTAGCTGTCACTCAAATGTCCTGTAAAAGTTTTATGAACTCATTTATGATACAATGGATATTAATGAGAACATTTGCAAGACAGTTTTGGAATTAGGGCAGGAAAATTATTTTCAAAAAACATATGCATTACTTATTCAAACTGACACTTATGAGTATGTTTATGAATATGTCTGGAGCACCCAAGCACCCATTAGTCCAGTCTAGTCAGACTATTATAGTTAAGCTAAATTTATTATAGTTAAGCTAAATTTGTTTAACTTGTTTTTCCCCCCAGTGTTCTTGATTATTACAGTTTATACTTAAACACACATAGCCTCTTATTCGCTAGTAGCCTAATATGTGCGGCAAAGGTTCTTCCTCTAGACAGTGACCTGTAGTCAGCTATTCTCTCATAATTGTAAGTTGCAAGTGGGCTAGTCACCAGGGTTCACCATTTAGGAAACCAATTGAGAAGCTTTCTCTAAAAGTTTCTCTAGAAGGTTAAAAAAAGTTCTATTATTTACTAAGACTTGGTGCAGTTGTTTCTTAACATGTTTCTTAACAGTGCTAATCCAAACAGTGTTGAGAAAGCCTGTGACAAACCAGTATGATCTCTCAAAGAGAATCTATTTAAAGGTTTATGATGCAATCTAACAGTTATACTATCTAATGGGAAATTTGCATTTCAAAAGGTTCCCAAAAATCTGTTAACAAGAATGAGCCAGTGATCCTCGGGACAATCTAACAGACATAAGGTCAAATATTTAATACCTAACACTAGCTACCATGTATTGAGTTATATCTATGTATGTATTCCTCACAATGCTAAGTATTTCACAGGCTTTGTCTTGTTTGACCTATACGACCACATGTGGAACTGATTATGATCCTACTTTTACACATGAAGAAACTCAAACCCAGATTTAGGCATGTTTCTGCAGATTAAGAAACCAAAATTTACAGAGGTTTAGCAACGTGCCCTAGCTGGTAGTTGGCAGAGACACATCAAAACCCAGATAGACCAGATTTCAGAGCCCTCTGCCCTGTCTTGCCCCAGAGACCTTTTTCCCACAGGGCCTCCCAGATGAAACATACTTGGTTTCTGCTCTCAAGGACCGAGGAGGAGAAGTGGGACATCTACCCAAATAATTGTAATTCCAGCTAAAATATAATAACTAGCCTTAGATAAGTCCAGACCAAATTAGATGAAGTTCAGGTGAACACAGATTACTTCAAAAAAAAGGGAACTGGGAGTTTGCATGTATGTGTGTGTGTGTGGTATGGATTGTAGGTGAAAAAGGAAAGTAAAGGGCATAAAAGAACATAACTATTATTTTTACCATTGTTAGTTAGATATTAACAAAAGAAAGAGAGCAAAGGGAATCAGAAACTCAGACTGTTTGTTTAATCAGGAAGCTATAGCTGCACACTCTTGTCCAGGGAACCAGGAGTCTGTTTCCCCACCCCACCCCTTCGAGATCACTGAGGGAAGGGAGAGGACAAAGAAGCAGGACGTGAGGACATGCCCAATACAAGTCAAAATGGTACAGAGGGACATGTTTGACCATAGATGCTGTCAGCCTAACCTGGGAAAGAGATTATTGGGCTTATTTTTAGAGAGGGAGGTAGGGAGGGAGAAAATGAGGGAGAAAAACATCAATGTGTGGTTGCCTCTCAAGTGCCCCCTACTGGGAACCTAGCCCACAACCCAGGCATGTGCCTGAGTGGGAACTGAACCACCAACCCTTTGATTCGCAGGCCAGCACTCAGTCCATTGAGTCACACCAGCAAGGGCTGATTGGTAATTTTGAAAAAGCTCCTTGTTATAGCCCCAGGGTAATAAAGAAACTAACTCTCTCTCTCTCCCCCCAACACCCCATCCCTCTCTCTCTCTCAGTGACCCACATGAATCCTGTGTGCTCATGCGTTTTCTCTCCATAACCATGTGGTCCTGGATACTGTAGCACTGTACTAAGCTTTAACATAGCACAGGATCTCTGGGCATTGGCCCTGTTTCTCGCCCTGATTTTCCATGGCAGGATGGGCAGAGATGGGACACTGGGAATCCAGGAGGTTCACTCTATTGATTTTGCATTGAGCACCCACATAAATTTACCATGAGACCTCATCTTCCCTTGTGGGTCCCTGAAAATGCCTTTCCTTGTGACACCACAAGGATCCCACTTCCACTAGCAACAGTATTATTTCATCCCATTTTATTTGTTGGGTAGAGTAGATGACACCTTACATTCGTTATCTTCTTTGTTGTTCAGAAAAACCACACAGGTACTATTCCATGTTGCATAAAACTTAAGTCGACTAGCCCCTCAACTGAAATTTGCACCCAGAACCCCTGAAAATAACCTGTCTTTTTTTGTTTGTTTGTTTCACAGTGAGTACATTTCTTTTTGATATTTACTGGGTACATGTAACTTTTGCTAATTTGTCATCCCAAAGAAAGAATACTTTTCTAACACACACAAAGTGACTAGGTGAGTAGATGCAGGACAAGGCAAATGAATCCTCAAGAGTCCCAGCTATTCTGTAACCAGGGACAAGCCCCGTGGGACTTCCTGGCAGATTTAGAGTAGTAGACAGGAAAGCAGACTCCCTCTCATTGTCCTTCCTCCTCCTCCTCTCCACCTCTGTTTCCCTCCCCGTTCCTTCCTTTGTTTTTTCTACAATCAGTTCAGAACTATTATGTGGCTAGTACTGCACTGGGAATGGAGAACCTGACAAAGTCCTTGCCCTCATTCGGCTTCACCCAAGGCAGAAACTGTACTATTTAGTGGTTAAAGCAACACTGCCGGAGTGCTTGCTCCAGCTCAGCCACTTAACTAGCTGCGCTGTTTGAACCAGTTACTTAACTCCCTGTGTCTACATTCCTCTACTTTGACAGACCAACCTCAAAGAGTGATTAAGGAGATACAAGGAGTTAGAGTATACAGAAAGTAATAACACCGTGCCTGGAACACGGTGAGCACTGTAGAGATGTTGTTATAATTATTATAGTCCTCTTCAGCTTCTTAGAGAGAGTGGATTAGGCTGTCCAAAGTCTGGGAGATATTACGGCTCAGTCTCTTCCCTCAAAAAGTAGAAATCAATTTTCAGAAATCAACTTATTGGCAAAGATAATCTTCAGAGAAGGAGTGTCCTGTCCTCAGAGCTAGAAGAAAATTAGTCATATCTTTTTTATAAAGTCACTCTCAATGGGCGAAAGAATGCGGCTGAATACACAGGTTTTTAAGTCAAGATACCCTTCTCGAATTTGCCTATTAGCAGGTCTTACAAGCATTTTTTAGACTGCTAAATCTCCTTCATGTTATTTGGAATAAATGTTTGCTCCATTGAGAAGGAAACTGGCTAAAGGCAAATGGTGTGGGAGGAAGAAAAATTGGATGACTGGATGTGCTGCTTTTGACAGCAGAATTCCAGCCACATTCATCCTGGTAACCACAGTTTAGTGTATGGAATGGTTTTAGGGGTTTTAAAATAGCTAGTCTCAATTTTAGGTGTTTTCCATACAATTTATTTCTCACAATAGCACTTCATGGTAGGTACCACCAATCCAATTTTATGGATAAGAAAACCGGGGGATGAGATTATTAAGTAATTACAGCCTTACAAAATGCAGAACTATGCCTGAAATTTAGGTCTAACTCTAAAGTGAGTTCCCTTTTTCCATGTGAATGTCTCAAAAAAAGGTTTGCGGAATGAATACAGAACTAAAAACAAATGCAGGAACCCTTTTGCACTGTTGGTGGGAATGCAGACTGGAGTAGCCACTGTGGAAAGCAGCATGGGGATACCTCAGAAAATTAAAAATAGGTCTGCCTTTTGACCCAGCAATACCATTTCTGGGAATACATCTAAAAAAGCCCAAAACACTGATTTGAAAGAACATAGGCACTCCTCGTTCACTGCAGCATTATTTACAATCGCCAAGATATGGAAGCAGCCCAAGGGTCCATCAGTAGATGAGTGGATAAAACAACTATGGGGCAGTTATGCAATGGAATACTAGTCCACTGTAAAAAAGAAGAAAATTATACTCTTTGCAATTGCATGGATGGACCTGGAGAACACTATGCTAAGTGAAATGAGCCAGTTGGAGAAAGACAGATTTCACTCATATGTGGAATCTAATGAACAAACAACTAACAAACAAAATAGAGACAGACTCATAGATAGAGAGCAGGATGATGTGGGGGGTGGGTAGGGTGTGGAGGGACAGAACAAAAAGAAAAAAATAACTCATGGACATGGACAACAGTGTGGTGGTTGCAGGGGGAGGAGGTATAAGGGGGTTAAATGGTAATGGAAAAAATACAATACAATAAAATAAAAAACTTTCTTTTATTTCAGATCCATGATCCAAAAATATGACTCTGGATAAAGGATATTTGTTTAGGTCATTGTGCTCTCTTTTCCTTCAGGAGAGCTCAAGGCCAAAAATATACATCAGATAATATAAAAGAGTAAATGCATATCTAGAAATAAGCTCCGCATTTACAGGAAGACACACTAACTGGACACTGGGAAATGAGGTGTTTAAATTTCACATTACTTACCACAGTTAAAACACTCCATGAAGGAAAAAAGCAATACCTAAAATTCCAAACTGTTGATTTGAATTTCACAAAAATCAGCTTTTACTTTATGAGTTATCATATAAGACACTGAGTTGTTTAAGGTAAAAATGTCTCCCTTTCACTGAGATCATTCAATGGCCTGCTCACTTAGATTGCTTTAGGTGTGATGTCAGAAGCAGCAAGTGGAGTTAGGATTGCTTCACCAAGGTTAAGTAAGAGGGTCACCTTGCTCAAGCCTCACCTATTCCTGCAAGCCACAACCCAGCTCAGATTTTCAGCCACACTCCCCCAATTGCATGCTTGTGGTTCCAATGACAGGGCACATTGCAGCGCTCTTGTGCTCTCACTTTCAGCAGAGCCATAAAGCACCAAGTGCCAGGAAAAGACATCTGGCGTCCACTGTTTTCTCCTGCCCAGTCTTTTTTCATATCACTCTAATCAATGTGCGCGATTTTATTCCTCTGATGGATCTCTTATTAGATCCAGGAACAGAGGAGGAGACGAAGTATTAGCTTTTCTACTAAACCAACCCACTCTCACTCAACCCAACCCACTCAGAACTACTTCTGCAAAAATGGGGGCAGACACTTGTAGAGAAACCGCTCTTCATTTCCTCTCGCACTGCCGAGTGCGTGTGTGTGCGTGCGAGCGTGCGATTCTAATATTCTTGGCCTACACCACAAAATGCCCTTGCTAGCCCTACCAGGAAATTGGCCCTTGGTCACAACCGGCCTTGCCAAACCAGTCTGTGATGGTAAAGGAGAAAAGTGAATGGAGAGAGCAGCTGCAGAAGAGCATCCGCTGAGGGACAGCAGTTGGCACCGGAGCTGCCGCCGCCTTCCGTGCTACCTGCCTGGCCTGGCGCCCCCAGTGTGGCGCCAACAGACTCGGAAACGCAGTGTGAGACCCGGACACAGCCTCTCTGAAAGTCACACTCTCCTTCTGCCAGGGCGCAAACCTCTCCAGCACAAACCTCTCCATCGGCCTCCTACCCCGCCATGCTACCTGAGGACCGAAAGAGAAGGAAGACGACCTGCCCGATACTTCGTCCCCTCCCAGCCTCTCCGAGCCCCGATAGTGTCTGCCAAAAGACAAGACACTACCTACGCACTCTCTGACCACCGGCACCACCCTCGCCCCCACTGTGTGCGGCCACCAAGCCACCGGATGCTCGCGGGCCAAGGGCGGGATGCTAGTGAGATGTGCCCTGGGGACACGCCGGTCGGGAACTAGCCCGAGAGACTCATGGGCCAAGGAGAGGGAGAAACACCACGCCGGAAGAGTCTCCGTGCAAAAAGCCCAGAATGGGAGCACCTCCTGGCCGCAAACACGCGGGCACGCGGTGCGCCCCCCGCCCACGACGGGCGCGCCCCAACCCCGCGTCTGGTGCGCCCCCCGCAGCCCCGGCGCCGCTGTCCGAGCGCAGGGTGACGCTAGCTTTACTCCGGAGGCAGCTTGGTTTCTGTTTGTTTGTTCATGGGCGGTATTTTTTTGTTTTTGTTTTGTCTATAGAAGGGCTCGCTGGCAAACTGCGTTTGGCGGGTTTGCCACAGGCGTACTAGTAATTTTCACACCTGCGTGCGGTTCCTGGGGCGGTAGGGTGCAGACGCACGCTCGTCTTCCTCTGCGAGGGCGCCTCCCCTTCTCTCCCTCCTCCCACCCTCCCAGCCAGTCCTTTACCTGGTCTCTGGCACCGGGTGGGCGCTGCAGCTCGCCGTTCCCTCCTAGCCGTGGCCGGCTTGCCTCGCTGCCACCGGCTGAATGGAATTATTTATTTATTTATGGCCCCTGACGTGTCCTCGCCGGCTACAGCCAGAGGTGAAGGAATAGGAGGAGGCGCCGGGGAGGGGAGGGGAGGCGCGGCCGCTGAGCGCTCTAGTGGGTGCCCGGGAGCACGCCCTGGGAGGGGCCGAGGAGGGTGTGGTGGTGGAGAACCCAGGCTTTGCCGGAACCCAGCGGTCCGGGATGCTGGGACAAAGGGCCACCCTGTGACACAGGGGGAAATGGGCATGCTCCAAATGTCTGTCAACACTGTAGTCACTTTCTCCATGGCTCGGGTGACTCCACTTCAGCTTTTAGTTTTGACCAAGCAAGAAAGCCAAAAGTCTGGTAAAGAGAAAAGTTGTCCAAGATTGGTCCGCGCACGCTTTAGCCGCAGCACTCTGGCGCTTCACCTCGGAGCCAGGCGCGCAGTTTCCCGTGGAGATACCCCAGGGAGTTAAGCAACCTATAAAAGCCTACAAAAAGAGCGCAGCCTGGCAGAGTGCAGGGCGACTGGAAGATTCTCTTTGTGAGCTCAGAGAGCAAATGTTGGATTAGTTTTCAACTGAGGCCTTGGGTGCGGCGTGGGGGGGGCGCGGTGCGGGTAGAGTGGGCATGGCAGTGTTGGAGATTTCAGCTTACCAACCAAATCACTCTACGGGAAAAAAATAAAATTTTCAACGTGGGATCAAGAGTGTAGAAAATAGCACGAGAACTTGAAAATAGATAAGGATAGAAAGAAAGTCATTTGTAAATAATCCCTTTCACCGATAGTTTCTCAAACCATTTAATTCTTCAAAGTAGGATTTAGTTATTTGACAATGAACAATGTTAGGGATAATGCTAATCCCACAGTCATTGGTTTGGCTTCTACCTTTCATATTCTCTCTCTCTCTCTCTCTCTCTCTCTCTCTCTCTCTCTCTCTCTCTCTCTCTCTCTGTCTCCTGTCTAGAGCACGTTTCTTGGAGAAATTAGAAACAGGAAAGGCGAGAAATGAACTCAACGTTGGTTTCCTTTAATACCTTGAAGGTTGAATTACTACTTAGCACGGGAAAAAAAACTACCCAGGAGAATAAACACAGGCTTGGGTTTCAGAATTCATATTGCAGTTTTTCTATCAATTTTAACTGACCCCGCGCCCCATTCCTGCCTCTAAAAAGTGAAAAAGATAAAATGTTACATTGATGTAGATTATAATATAACTTCCTAGATGGTTTTCTTATTTAGTTTAGAACTTAAATCATTTATAAGAAGCCAAGATAAGTTAGCTAGAGTCCAAAAGACATAGAAACAAAATGGCAATAATAGTGAAAAAAATGACATTTATTTAAGCGAGTGGAGGTTCAGACTGAGCCACCCCAATATGTGCATCTGTGGTAATACAAATTGTTTTGAGCTAAAGACAACTTAAGCCACAGGCTCAAGGGAAACTTCTGCCCCTACCTTTACCTACCAGAATATGAATTAGGGCCTTTTCCCGTAGTGATTATCAAAGATAGCCTCTTTTGACCTAGCTTTAGGGCAGAGTAAATTTCCATTTACTAAACCTGTGCAATGGCCCTTCGAAGCCCCCAAGGTGCATTGTCTCATCATCCCTAGCTCAGGAGTCCTATGTACCTGGACCCGCCTTTGTATCTCTGAACATCTTGTGCATGTGGGGTTTCTGACTCTTTTATGTATGTGGGGTCCCATACATATGTATATATTAAATTTAGTTATTTTCTTTGCTAACCTGTCTCGTATCTATTGGATTTTATAACAGCCAGAAGAACCATGGGCGTAGAGGAACGTTTCTTCCTCCACCCAGTGCTTATCGTTGTCAGGCATTGTTCTAAGTACTTTTGTGGATTATCTCAATTAATACAATAACCATGTTAGATTATTTGCCTTTACAAATCTGAAGACAAATTAAGTCACTTGGCTAAATTCACATTGCCTTACTTCTGCCATAGCTAGTAAGCACAGACAAAATTTGAATTTTAGTGTCTGAAGCCACAAAGTAGAAATAATATCCACTTTTTAGTGCTATCATAAGATTTAAGTGAGATGATGTATGTGAAGTGAAATGCAGATAATATGAATAAATAAATGGTGGATATTATTAGTAACTTCAAAAGGTTTAGAAAACAGTTTCACAGAGAGAGAGAGAGTTTGGAAACTAAGGAACTAAGGTAGAAAACTCTAGAAAGGACTTTAGATTTTTTTAAAGCTAAAATATGCAAAGTGACAAATGTGTAAGATATAGGCATTTTATAATGTTGGAATGTCTAGCAGTGACAATAAACATTTTATTGCAAAAGAATGTTAAATTAAAAAAAAAATTAAGACTCACATTTTGAGGTCATCTTGTGTGTTTGCTAATAACATTTTTCCTGCTCATTCATTACCTTTATTTCAAAGAAGAGAAGAAAGAAGAAAGATCACATATTTTCCAAATTTTGTGCCCATTCTCCCTTTTCCATCCCTTTGATTTTTACTTTTTGTCCTGTGTTTTTTACCACTTCATGGCCTTGTCCTATTTAACTCATTGCCAAACTCTTAAACAGCACTACCTAAAGCACTGTATCATAAACGTAGCATGCTTTCTTTTTAAGTCTTGTTTTTCCAACAGTTAAAACTCTGGATCCAATTTATGTACTGCCCCAGTATTAGTATCCATGGCTTCATTGCTGAGTCACTTTGCTGCTGTGACTAAGCATGCTCTGTAAATATTTGGCTGGATTTAGAAAGGAGTCTGAAAGGAGAATTAGATGACAGACAATAAAGCCGGTCACTTTATCCTAGGACTATAGTCTTAATGTTGTTCAAATATTGAGGAAAATATATATGATTTAGGGGAAAGGCAAGCCACATGATTAGAACTTGAAATGCTTTTGATAAAACGTCTGCCTTGATCTCTTTTCATTAGGTGCGATAACAACGAGAGAAACCGAGTATAGCGATATACTCAATATTCTAGCAACTCATCTTCCGCAAATAAGCAAGCTAGGGAATACATCCATAACAAAAACTAATTAAACACAAACATCTTACACTATATACCTGCAGCCTCATATTCAAGGTTTTCTGACTCTTCATTTCTCAGCCATGCCATATCTCCTCACATTTTTCTCTATTCTCATTCTCTACCTTTTTCTCCACATCAAACTTGCCTAAACTATTTTTTTTTCCTTTAGGGCCCAGCATACAAGTGACTACATCTGTAGCATTTCAAGGATTCCTTCAGTGAGAATGAATTCCGTCTTCCTCTATGCTCTTCCCCACAGGACATTTCATATGCTTCTATTTGGGACATTTTCTTTCTGCTTCACAGGATGGCTCTGAATTTTTTGTGTGTCTCCCCAATCTATTAGGCCATTGGAGGGTAGAGATGACATTTTATTCATCTCTGTTATCTTCCAGCATTCAGGTCAAATTCTTGCAGATTGAAGGAGATCAATAATGCCTGCCACACAAAGGAAAGATGATAGTGTGCCGTTAGGCAGCAGGTTGTGGGAGAGGCTGTTGGTGCTCACAACATCCGTGATCTGCATGAGACTGCCTTTCTCTGCTTCTCTTAGTTATGTTGAGGCCATCTGACTAGTTTTAACTAGTGGGGTATGAATGAAGTGATGTAGGAGTCCAGAAGAAGCCCCCCAACATGTGCCTCACAGGTATGTGGATTGCTTTGAGCTAAAGGCAACTTTATTCTCAGGCTCAGGAGACACTTCTGTCCACCCCCCACCCCACCCCCAACAGCCCAGAAAAATTTGAATTAGATGCCTGGCCTATAAGAGATTACACGCAATAACCTTTTTGACCCACCTGTATGGCAAAGCAAACTTTTACTTTCTAAACACCTGTTCTCATCATCTTGCGAAGACCCTTTGAAACCCCCAAGGGGCATTACCTCATCCCTAACTCAGAATGTCTTATATACGTCCATCCCCCTTTGTATCTCTGAACCTCTTTTGCATGTGATATCTCTGGGTTTCTCGTGTCACATTTGGGGTTCCCATACACATGTATGTATTAAATTTGGTTATTTTCCCTTGCTAATCTGTCTCTTGTCCATTTGATTACCAGACCTGCCAGAAGAAACTTAAGAGTAGAGGAAGGTTTGTTCCTCCCCTACAGTGGCATGTTATTTCTAGGTAATGGGAATTAAAAGCCAGTATGCTCCATTATTTTTGCCTTTCTCTGCTCTAGTAGCCTCATGTTTTCAGACGGGGTAGCTACAAAATGAAGTTACTGAAAGAGTTTTCAAAAACTGCTTGACTTGCACTGGGCCTTGTGTGAGCAAGAAACAATTACTGTGTTTAGCTACTGAGGTTTCAGGCTTTATTTGTCATGAGAACATAACCTAGCTTGTTCTGACCAATACAAGATCTTACTTAATAAGATTATAAATCATAATGGCATAAGGACCCAGTGAAACATTGAGCTTATGAAAATGCCTTATGTGTGCTAAAAAAATATATATATTCTAACCCAAAATTGATATATAATGTTCTTTTCATAGAAAAACTTTGTGAGACCCAAGTTGGTGTGTGTGTGTGTGTGAGTGTGTGTGTGTGTGTGACTGTATGTGAAAACCACACAGTCGATTCATTTTGACTGAACACAAAAGACTCGGTGCCCCAACGCCCCCCTCAGCCTGAGCAAGAAGGAACGTGCCCTGGCCATGTGGCGGCAGCAGGCTGTGCCGAGGCTGCCGCTGCCCAGCGCGGTGCCAACGATGGTTCTGATCCAGTTGCCTGGAGAGCACAAAATATGAAAGGCCTCTTTCCACTGCTTCTGAATTTATATATTGAGTACCTCCATACAGGCTGCTTTGAAAAATCTCATAGGGAAGTATGGGGGTTCAGGATAATTTACCCAAGATGTGCCTCTGCACTATGCAGGTTATTCTGAACTAAAGTCAATTTTAGCCACAGGGTCAAGAAGATCTTCTGTCCCTCTTAACTACTTAGAACTTGAATAGGAGCCTTGCTCGTTATGAGATTATCAGAGGAAACATGTTTTCACCCACTTATAGGGCAGGACAAACTTCTTTTCACCAAACATCTGCTCTTCTTATCAACTTACAATGACATTTTGAAACCCTCAAGGCATCTTACCTTATTCCTAGCTCGGGACGTCCTATAGATCCATGTTCCTTTTTGTCTCTGAATGTCTCTTGCATGTGGAGCTGCTATATATGTGTATGTATTAAATTTACTTATTTTCTCTTTTTAGTCTGTCTCATGTCCACTTGATTATTAGATCAGCCAGAAAAACCTTGAAGGTTAAAAATAAAGTTTACCCCCACCCCCTACTGCTTAGTTGCCGGCCTAAGCAGTATAACTCGCTGGCTGGAATCCCACACTAACCCTCTTCAGAGGAGGAGGTCCGGGAAGGTCTGACCCAGGCCTGCAGAATGCAAGGATTCTTCCCATGTCAGCATACTCCCACTTCCTTGTCTACAGGCCCTGGTGGAAACCAGAATCTTTTTTCTTCTTCTAAATTTAGATTGGGATCATGTGATTTCCTGTGTTTTGGAACAGCTGTTTAAGTGTGGACAACAAAAATTTGCTGTAATAAATCACAAATTCCTAATTGGGCAGGTCGCGGTGAGTCGTAATGCCCCAGGCCTGTTAGCTTCTCCAGTGAAATGTTTATAAGCCAGCTCTGCCCGTTTCTCTTTTGCATCAAGGTTGACACACCTTTGAAATTTCAGAAGTGATACCCTTTGAAGGCGTGACCACCCTAAAGACAGCACGTAATATTGTCAACTGTCCCGTGACCTCCTCCCCGCCTTGCCTTCTCCCACGCTCCTACAACTTCTTCAGTTCCCTCCTTAACTCTAAATGCATGAAAGATACTGCAAAGCTGGTATTTTTCCTGAGCATTTGCGATCTTGTTCCCCAGCATATGTCTTCAGTTTTGGCTTAAATAAACTCCTATAAAAATTCTCTACAGGCTAAGACATTAACAGCCACAAAAGATAGGGCCACCACCTTCCTTAGTCTGACTCTGGAAGCAAACCTCACCTTGCGAGGGCTGCATCTGTTTGCGCTCTTTTTGGGCGGCGACTCTTGCATCCATAGTATTGGTTTGTGTCGCTATTGAGATTCTACTCATCCAAGCCAGACAAAGGATCCTTCTAATTGGAAACACTTCTATATTTTTAAAAAGGGAAAAAAAAAACTTCTTAAAGAGCTCTCATTGTTATTAAAACTAGTCATTAAGATTCCCTTAATATAATGGAAAGATAGAAATTAGAACAAAAGTCAAAAGGTACTCAGATCTTTTCCAGTTTCCCTTCAGACACTGTAAGAATTAGGACATTGGAAGTTCAATTGTCTTGCACTTAAGAAGAAAAGTGAAAGAAAAAGATAGGCAAAATCTTACTTAAATACAAACTAACGTATTATGTCCTAAGAACCGTGCTTGTTGTCAGGTTTAAAGCTCCATAGTATGACCATAAAGGAATGGAGGTTAGATTCCATTCACAGCTGGGGTCCGACGAAACTTTTGCCAGCTCTCAAGGAAAATACAAAGTTACAGTTGCTAGTATGAGAATGTTCCAATTAGAAAAGCAAACAAACAAAAAAAGTGGGGAGAGCTAAAGAAAATGGACACTGATGGTTAAACAATGGTTTAGTACGGCATTAGCAAAAACTGAGTAGGGAAAAAGAAAGGGTTGAGTGGACCTGTGGGTGAAGAAAAACTTGAAGAACCTCAGGGTTCTTCAGTTGCGCTAATGCTCAAATAGGCATGAGACTGATTAGCAAGAGAAAATAACCAAGTTTACTACATACATATGTATGGGAACTGCACATACACAAGGGGTCCTTGTGCACAGGACCCCTCGGAGACAGGAGAAGTAAAGATATTTCAAGTAAAAATGAAGTAATATACCTTGAAGGTTTCAAGAGGTCATTGTAGGATGTTTAGTGAATAGGAGTTTGTCTTGCCCTACACATAGATTAAAAAAAAAAAGATTTTCTCTAATATCTCTTATTATGGGCAAGGCCTCTATTCAAGTTCTTTTAGGTAGTTAGGGAGGGACAGAAGATTTTCTTGTTTCGAGCTAAAGTTGCCTATAACTCAAAACAATCTGCGAATTACAGAGGTACATCTTAGAGTGTTTAGTTCTGAACCCCTACAGCCATTCTGATCCTTTCTTTCTCCTCCAACATTACTGGACCTTGAACAGTTCTGGTCTGTTTATCCCAGCACGGAGAAATTCAGGGAGGTGAATCCAGTGAGAAACCTGACCAGCAATCATTGGGGACAATAGTCAGGCTGGTTAAATCAAGGGGAAGATTGATAACAGGGCCAGGCTTGACCCCTCACTGGGGACCCAAATTCTTTTTACATAAGATTGGGTAAAACGAGGAGATAGAAAAGACAAATGTCCAGAACTACTTGATATGGGAATTCACGAACTGTGCTCCAAAACCCATCATTGTTGAAGCCTTGACTGGGGCTGCAATTAGATTAAAAGAATATGGAAATGTAAAGGCTGATAAGATTGTAACAATTGAGATGTTTATGTCAATTTTCATTGCTTGCATATCTTTTACATGATTTAATTGCAAAAATCGATAGTGTCTCAGTGGGGGAACTGGGGCATCAAAACTGTCAGTTCCTTCCTTTGACTCTCAGAGGGAAAGGCTCCAGAACACAGTAGCCTCTGCATTCTCTTGGTCCATGGAATTGTTTAATTTTGCCAGTAAGAGTTACTATGTATTCCAGCTAAAATCTGAGAAGGTATTTGTGAGGGTTTAATAACTTTTAATCAGAAATTTGGCCACACTGAAAACAAATCTCAGAGCTTGATAGGATTTTTTTTTTTTTTTAGTCCCCTCACTATACCCAGAGGGAAAGGAGCCAATTAGAGATCGTGTAGTTAGATGGGTAGCTCAATCTATGATGCCAATCGAGCTTCAACTCATAGTTTGAGAGCAATTGTGCATTTTTTCCAAATCTTTATAAAATCAGAATTATAGCTATAAAATCAGTTTAAGCCCACCTATCTTTATCATCCCCAATTCTTAAGACTGGAGAAACTAGGGTGTTTTTAAAAACACAAAATGCTTCTATGGCTCCAAGGGTCCCTCGCCAAGGACAAATAAAAATCTTAGGTGCTTTCTCCACAAATATTAGCAGGAAGAAGATTTAGCAACCTACACAGGCAATCATTTATTTGTTTGTTTTAGTCATTTGATTCCACATATGAGATCATATGTTGTTCTGTGACTGGCTTATTCACTTAACATAATACCTTCCAGGCATATCCACGCTGTCACAAAAGGTAAGAATTCCTTCTCTTTTAAGCTCAAGTAGTAATCTATTGTGCCAATATACCACAGCTTTTTTATCCACTTATCTACTAATGGGCACTTCGATTTCTTCCAAATCTTGGCTATTGTAAGTAATGCTGCAGTGAACATAGGAGTGTGTTCTGTCTGTTCTAGTTCAGAGTGTGAATATCTGTTCTAGTTCTTTGAAATACACCATTGGTTCTTGATAGGAATTGCAATAACTCTATAGTTTGCTTCAAGTAGTATGGACATTTTAATGATATTAATTCTTCCTATTCATGAACAGCACATGTGCTTCCACTTATGTGTCTTCTTCAATTTTTTTTTTTTTTTAGTGTCATAAAGTTCTGAGTATAGGTCTTTATTTTTTTTTTTTTGGTTAAATTTATTCCTAAGTATTTTTTAATACAATTGTAAATTGGGCTGTTCTATTAGTTTCCCTTTCTGATAGTTCATTATCGGTGTATAAAAGAGCAACCAAATTCTAAATATTTATTTTTGTATTCTGCTACATGACTGAGTTCATTTATCCTTTCTACTATTTTTTTGTGGAACCTTTTGGGTTTTCTATATACAGTATCATGTCATCTGCAAATATTGGCAGTTAGACATCTTTTTTTTCCAGTTGGCACGCCTTTTTATTTTTTCTTCATGCCTGCTTTCTGCAGCCAAGACTTCCAGTACTATGTTTAATAAGTGAGGTGAAAGTGGACATCCTTGTCTTGTTCCTGATTTAAAGGGAAATGTTTTCAGTTTTTGACCACTGAGTATGATGTTGACTGTAAGTTTTTCATTTAAAGCCTTTGTTATGTTGAGATATTATTTTCTCTATTCCCACTATACTGAAAGTTTTTTATTATAAATGGATGCTGGATTTTATGGAAAGCTTTTTCTGAATCTATTGATGTGATCATGTGATTTTTGTCCTTCACTTTGTTTATCTGGTGTAACAAAATTATTGACTTGAGGATATTATATCAACCTTGCATATAATCTTAATTTATCCAACAGAAATGTAGTTTGGATTCAACTTTTTCTGTACATTATCTTATCCATTGTATGGCAATAATTTTAAAATAAATGCTAGGAAGTTTCTATTAATGTCTGTGCATGTTTATGTGTGTTATGTGGTGGTTTCTACCTCTGAATGATATTGCGACTTTATAAAAAAGAAACTCAGTTAAATTGGTTTACACAAATGTGCTGTATTATAATTCTCAAAAATATAATAGAAATTAACCCAAATACTTCCCAGAATCATGTAATTGGGAAAATAATTTGATATTAAAGCTGGTTTTAGTTTGGTTTGCTTAAATAGTCATATCTTTATCATAATTGGCATTAAATGATACTTAATTTTTATCTGGATTTATTAGTTCAATATGTTCATGATATCTCTGTTGCAGAAGTTCAGCAGAAAGAAAATTTTTATAAGTAAGCTATACCTAATTGTAGGAACAAGTAAATTAAATGAATGTAATTAGAATAAAAGTTCTTTTTTAGGTGAACTCTTTACTAAGAATTGTATTGTTAAAAATAATTGCCTTTGTCTATTTGGTAACTTGAAACTTTAAAGGTGCTAGATGAATTAAATGATGGACATTCATTTGAATGTCTAGACTCTTTCCAAATAAGATAAAATAACAAAACATGAATTACCAAACATTGGTTGATTTACTTTTTGCTTATTATGGAAAAACTAAAGATATTTGTGTTTAGTAAACATCTTGTGTCACATTAAAAGAAGTTTTCTTGTGGGGGTGCAGGGATAGAACAAAAAGAAAAATAACTCATGGGTGTGACTGTGAGGCAGACAGGGTGTTTGGAGCTGGAAGAGAGTATGAGGGGATAAATGGTAATGGGAAAAATACAACAGAAATGAACTATTAAAAATTTTTATGTGCTGTGAGGGAATAGATCTATTTTTAGAAATTATAATATGTGTTTATAAATGTATCAGTTTAAAGAATACTGGTGTAATAGTTTACAATTACTTTTTAGTTTCATTAATTGATGTATTTAAAGGTTAAAAATTCTCATACATGTAATTAAAACTATAAAAATCAATAATATTAAAGAAAGTAACTGTGTATACAAGAAAAATATGATATGTTTTGGCTTAAAAACAGGTATGAAATATGGAGATGTATTTTTTGAGGGGAAAAATTAATTTTTAAAGTAAAACTGGTGGCTTCAGCTTGAAAGAAAAGAGAGAAAGAAACAACAGAACAAAAATATGAATATTAAAAAAACTTGTAGAAAGTTTGTGGAAAAGAAATCCTGGGAAAGGATATTTTAATCATTAAGAAAATTTAAATATCAAAAGTAAGCTGATGCAAAATTAGAGTTTGGTTTTCTCTCTCTCTGCTGAAAGGATTATTGATTGGTCTGCTTATGATGCTGTGAAAAACTTTTTGGCCTAGAAAGCAAAAACTCTGTATTTTATCAAAATAATTTCTTTTTTATGTTGTCTTAATCAGGTCCTTAAATACCTAAGAAAACTGAGTTTCCTCAGTAGTAAAAAATAAGTTTTGCTTATAATTATGTAAACTTCTGCATTTGTGTTTGAAATCTTCTGTTGCCACTGGTTAAATGAATAATTAAATATTGCTTCAAAATGAACTGCTCCTATTTAGTCAAATGTCCAAACCTTTTGATATAATTTTACAAATGTCCCCAAATTTAAATTACAAATACAGTCTAGACCTGGGGATAACTTTTAGGTGTTTTCTAGAGGGGCCATTAAAACACCCAAAATATTTGTTTTTTCTTCTTAAAAAAATATTAAACCAAAAGCCTATACTAGAATTACATGAAAGCTTTGTCAAATAGGAAAATAATAATTATCTTGTATTTGCACAAATATATGTTATAAATGTCCCAGACAAAATGGCTGGAAATCTGAGATTTCCTAACATAAGATGTCTGTCATCAAAGTAGAGGGACACACTGAAATTAGTGAGCCTGAGTATCAGACTGTGGCACATGTAAAGGAAGTTTACTCTGTTTTTGCAAGAATGACCTCTCTTTGCTATACTTTCGCTAACCTGATGTCCCTGTAACTCGGCAACTGTCTGTTCTTGAATCATAGAAATTGAGATAGGTAAGCAATGACTATAAATTACATAAATAGTCGAGGCCATAGGAAGCCCCAAATGGCTGTTTCTTTCTTTCTAGTTCCCTGGCACTTTTTCAGTTTTTGCATTTTATCATTCATCTTAGTGCATTTGGGCTGGACCTCATTCAAGTGCCATTTAGTATGGATTATCAATATGTTCTTATTCTGTGTGCATGTTTTCCTAAATGAGTTGAAGCTTTATCCTGCCACAAGGCGGATGCCCTCACAGGGACAAAGAAATTGTCAGAAGATGCGTTTCCCACTTAGGGTATACCATCCATGATCTCTATTGATTGCTGAACTCAGTTCACTGAGCAAATCATAAGAACCTTGAGGGACAGCCTTGCAAACTTCTTGGAATTATGACCAATTCTACTGTCCTCAATTATCAGTCAATGTCAACAGAACTAATAGAAAAACTGGATTCAAGCAGAACAAGTTTAATTACATAGGACTGAAGGAACTGATGAAAATGATTAAATATTTATGACTTTTTGTTCAAAATTGCTATTTTTTAAAATATTTGGTTTTCCAGATATAAGAAAACATATTTCTCTTAAACTACCTGTCACTTAGAGCAATTTGGTAAAATTACCTTTGTAAACAGAATTGAAACACTTACTTTTTTCTCTCTACTTAATCCCTCCAGAATTTTGAAACTCTCAATGAATGAGGCCTTTTATTTCCAAGCAATACGTTTGCATAAGTTCAGTAAGAACCTGGTTTCTTTATAACAGGACAGAAGGCTTTGACTGAAATGTCATATTTGAGTGGGACATGCATACACTCTCTGACATGAACATAAAACTTTAAGGAATTAAGATTGACTTTGGAAGGCAATAAAAGCTCTTTGAAAAAAAACATCCTGATACCTTGTTTACATGGCTCACAGTAGTTGTTCCAGGGAAAGGGCAAAGGTTGCTTACTGGGAGATGCAATAAAAAGGGGAGTTCAAGAGGAGAGGAATTAACCCCAAATCTACAGGTATCACAGGGTAAGTTTGAAGGCAACTATCTTGCCTGGCTCCTTCTGACCTCAAGAAATGTTTTCAAGTTCAATTTGAAGATCCCTTATGAAAAATTCCAGGAAAGTAGGTTTAAAAGAGGCTCTGTAGTTAATTTTCAGAAGGGATATGAGCCTCATGCTGTGATTACACCCATCTCATAACTGTTTGCACATCAGAGTGTACATATTGGCATAAGTTTCTTATATATTCTTGTAAGTGTTTTCACTCTAAACTGGAATAGATCATCTTAGTTACTGAGTTGAAGGGTCATCCAGAGACTCAGAGATGGGTTTCAAAAAAGACATTAGTCTTTCTGAGGGAGGCAAAGCTTTTTTTCATCATGATAAAGACTCAAACAGAAATTATGTATTTCTTTGTCAATATGCCAACTTTATTTTATTTTAAATAAAACTTATGGACATATAACTTACATCTAGTAAAACATAAGTATGTTACGTGTACCATTTGATAAGTTTTGACAAACACATGCCCAATTAAAAATCCCCGCCAATCAAAATAGAAAACATTTGCATTATCCCTGGAGATTTCCGAAACTGTTTTTATTCAACACTCCTCTCAACCCAGGCAATCACTAGCCTGGTTTTTATCATTTCAGACTAGCTGATTTCCCTTATTCTAAAATGTTATATAAATTGAACAATATAATATGTACTCTTTTTTAGTTTAGTTTTGTTTTTTTACTCTGCATATTTATCTTTAATTCGTCCATGTGGTTGTGTGTGCACGTCAGCGGTTTGCACCTGTCATTGCTGGGTGGTGTTCTGTTGTGTGGAGATGCCACAAATCATTCATCAACTCACATGTTGATGGACATTTGGATTACTTTTATTATTTGTTCCTATGAATATTTAAACACAAATATAACTGAAGATATGTGCGATATCAAATTTGATTTTTAGTACATAAAAATCATGTGAAAATAGCAATAAAACGTTTGAAATGTGTATTTCCGTTTCTAGGATTTGCATAAGTGGATATAGGCCTATTTGGGCATTTTACTAATGTACTAGTTTGGCAAAGACGTAAATAGGTTTAAACTTTAATTTTGTCATAAGTAATAAAAGATGGATTTGGTTATTAAGAAGGGTAGTTCACACAAAGCTTAGGGAAGTGGGCATGCAGGAATGTGTATATTGTGTACAACCAAAACACTTCCCAGATGACAGCACAGCATTTAACAAGGCCATGGGAATGTGGGGGTGACAGGGGCACTCGCATCACTAGAATATTCATTGGCCACTCTCTTCTGTAGTTCAGGTGAGGCTGTTACATAACTAAGCTCCCTGATAACAATGAGGCTGATCAGACCTCAAAACAGCATAACTCAGCACCGTCCCCGCCCCCACCACTGTGTTTGTTTGTATGTATTAGGTAGAACTGCTTTGACTCTCTGTCTTAGTGGCACAGCTTAATATAGAAAAGCATACCCATAATGTGGATGGTGCAGGGCCTTAGGGATTTGCCAGGGTGGAGCAGCCCATGTGAACCAGGTTGATGGAGTCTCCAGTATGGTGTCGCCATTCCATGGCTCTGTGTGGGGGAGGGCTCAGAAAAGGAACAATGCCTCTGCCAGGCCTCTGGGGTTTTGTCCTGGAGGAAGCTGTCCCCCAGCACTCGCCCTGATGCCAGACACTTCAATTTCTCCCCGTGTGCCGCTCGTGCCCTTCCAGCTGCTGCCCCGCTACTGGAGCCCAGTGGGAGTGAGTCTGCGTTATGGCTTAAGTCTGCTGTAGGCGCTTTAAGAGGAGACACCTGAGAATCCTGCAGTTTCTCTCACCGCCCAAACCCCACTGGTTTTTAAAGCGAGAAGTTATGGGGACTTACCCTCCTAGCACTGGAACCCTGGACCGGATGGTCTGGTGTGGGGCTGGGATCCTTTGCTCCCAGGGTATCCCTCCTGATTTTTATCTATCACACGTGGATGAGGGGCCGCCCATTCTGTGTTTCTGTGTCTCTGTGTCTCCGCCCCTCCTGTTTGTCTAGATGAATGTGGTTTCTTTAATTCCTTGGCTGTCAGACTTCCATACAGCTCAATTTTCTGACAATTCTCGTTGATAGTTATCTTGAAGTTTAGCTGTTATTTTTGCTGTGGTTGTGTGAGGAGGCGAGCCATGTTGATCTATGCCTCCATCTTGACCGGAAGTCAACAGGCCAGGACTTATTTAAGAAAAAGAAGATCAAAACAATGAAGATTAAAACTGCAATAAATTTATAGCTATTAACAGTTGAATCTAAAAAACAAACTAAGCAAACAAGCAGAACAGAAACAGAATCATGGATATGGAGGTAATTTGGAGGTATTCAGTGGGAGGGAAAGGAGATGAAGGTGCAGGGATTAAAAAGTACAAATTGGTAGGTACAGAATAGATGGGGGGATGTTAAAAACAGTACGGGAAATGGATTAGCCAAAGAACTTATATGCATGACCTATGGACATGAACTAAGTGGGGATTGCCAGAGGGAATGGGGGTACCATGTGGAGGGGGGTGAAGGGGGAAAAGTGGGACAACTGTAATAGCATAATCAATAAAATATATTTAAAAAGTAAAAAATAAATAAAAATTAAAGCAGCAGCAACAAAAACAAATCAACATAATTCAGTGCCCTGGCCAGTGTGGTTCAGTTGGTTGGAGTGTCACCCCATACACCGGAAGGTCTCAGGTTTGATTCCCAGTCAGGGCACATGCCCAGGTTGTGGGCTTGATCCCCAGTCAAGGAGTGTACGAGAATGCAGCCAATCCATGTTTCTCTCTCACATCATTGTCTCTCTCTCTCTCTCTCTCTCTCTCTCTCTCTCTCTCTCTCTTTCACCCCCACCTCTCTAAAGGCAATGAAAAGAATGTCTTCTGATGAGGATTTTTTAAAAAAAGCAATTCAGATAACAGTGGTTAACTAGCACAAATCATGATACAGCAATTATTACAGTGAATAATATGCTTGGTGGGGTATCCTAGAGGGTTTCACCCAGAGAGCGTTATAAAGATGATTAATAGAACATGACATACTGATAACCAGCAGAAGAAATCAAAGTTGGATCACAGGGATCAGAGGCACACATATTGTAAAATAAACTACTTTAAAAATCAAAATTTCCCTGATTTTAGATCTGAGCCAGTTTTTAGAACTCAAACACTTTGATTATATAGGTGACTGGTTCTTAGGAGAAACATCTCTCCAATGTCATGACATGATTCCCTGGTCTTTCTCCAAAGGAACCTACAACCATCCTACTGGGAAAGGGGAAAACCCAGATATAAGGGAACTAAAGAATAGAGTAAATGAGTGGACACTGACACCTAAAAATCCAAAGTATCATTACACCTCTTCTTAGTGTTTGGGCATATGGGCCCCAGATAATAAATGGCGCTCACTGTGTCAGTGGACGCATTCAGTGGCCATTTCCCATCTAGCAGTCAAACACTGGAAACGAACCAACTCCCACTTTGCATCTTTGGTCTTTAAAGTGAAAGTTATGATAGTGGGGAAGGCCAAATGTAGGCCTTAGAAACTGACTGATTGGATAAATAGGTTTATTTCTATGCCAGTCAGAAAAGATGATGAGAAACAACTCACATGCATATGGAATGGAAAACAATGTACATTTGGAGTTTTGTTGTATGGCTCTGCTAACTCTCCTGCCCTCTCTCATAATATAGTAGGAAGAGATTTGACCATCTGAACATTCCACAGAACATCATACTGATCCATTACATTGGTAGCATTATATTTAGCAGGCTGAGTAAGTAAGAGGTGGCAAACACACTAAGGGTCTTGGCAAGACACACCACTCCAAGGGTTGGGAGAGAAACACAGTAATGTTCAGAAACCATGTTCTTCTGTAAAACTTACAAGGGCCTAATGTTCCATGATGTGCCTTTAGACAGGATATCCTGTCTAAAGTAAACATAAATTATTATACCTTGCACTTCCTCCTGTGAAAAGGAAGCAAGCCACATTTTTGCCCCTTCTGGTTTTGGAGGCAACACATGTTACACCTATAGATACTGGTCTGGCTCACAGATTAAAGGATTAAAAAACTGCCGCCTTTGAGTGGGAACTACAGGAAGAAAAATCCTTGCATCTTGAGAAGCCCAAACCAACACTCTCTATTGTACTGGCCGTATTAGTGGTGAGGAAAAAAATAACATAATGACGTTTGTTTCAATCCCCAGGGAGAGAATCCCATTGAAGGTCCCTGGAGTCTGGAGCAAGATCACCCCTTCTGCAGGTAAAACAGTGGTTATGAGGTAGGAATGGAGTCTTTGTTCTTCCTTTCCCACAACACTGAGTATTAGTGGCACTGGTCCCCCAAAAGGAAACACTTTTTCCAGGGGTCACAGGAGGGTCCCACTGAATGATAATCTCTGGCAGCTGTCTAGCCACTTCGGGTTCCTTATGTCCAGGAGCCAAGAGAAGAAAAGAGAAATCACTTCTTGGCAAAAGTAATTGATTGATCATCAGAGGGAAATAGGGCTGCCGCCTCACGCTGGGAGCAGGAAGGAATACAGGTGGAATTCAGGTGTTCACATCAGCATCTATTGATAACCCCTGACCTAGTTATTACATAAAGAGGTACATCAAACCCAGGCTGAGAAGGGTATGGTGCCCGGCAACTGAGGCCCGTTGGTTACGACAGCCTGGTTCACACCACCGAATACGTCACTAATGTCAGCAGAGGGGTGACAGCTGAGAGTGAGGGAAATCTAGAATGTA
>PVJD01015129.1:0-26210 GCA_004026545.1 Mormoops blainvillei | reverse complement strand
AGATCTGTGTATCTACTCTATGTCTAACATATATACATATCTATATATATATATACACAGACACATATACATATAATCATATATAATGATTTTTATATATTTTTTAAATTAAATGATTATTTTTAATGTTCTCAATTTTGATAAAATTGAATTTTTGTTAAGGTCAATAAAATATATTATTTAAGTACATAATATTTAACCCTTTTTACATTGTTATAATATTTAGATATTATTATAATTATATTAAATGAAATATTTATGTCATAAATAATAAATAAATATAACAAATGAAGGTTCTTGTAGACTTGACACTAATGAAATTTTATACTTGGGACAGTTTAAGAGTTTAAGAAACACTGCTAACACAACTTTTTTTTTTCTTTCTAATAATTCCTAAGCCCTTTCTATTAAATAAATGGAGGTGGGCATTTGGAGTAGAACAAAGTATTGTGATGCAATTTTTTTCCTTTTATTAAAAACCTGCTTTGGAAAGAAAAAAGAATTAAAATACAAGGTCGGTTTACTTTGAACTGCATTTCAACAGATTAATCACAACAGCACTTGTTGGACACTTTTCTCTCTTTGGACTCCTCGATCATTGTCCTGAGTCTAATGTAAAGATCGTCGGATTTTTTCTTGGTTTTATATAAATACGTTTTTGTCTTTAAAAGCCAGAAATCAAATCTTAATAATTTTTGGTCCCTGATAATTTTCAAATTATTTTTATATAATTTATTAACTTTATTGCAGAGCAGATATAATTATTACCAAAATATTTTGTTTTTCTATGTAATTAATAAATGTTAAAATTTTATTGCATATGTTAAAAAATGTTTACTGTATCAACTAAAAGATTGTAAATCATTCGTATGTCACTTACTTTGACTTACATAACTATTTCTTGTATATTTTCATTTATAGTCTGTACTAGAGGATCTTATATGCAGTATGATTTACATGAATAACAATCTTGTTTTTTCAACATTGATACATATGAGCAATCACCCTATAAATAATGTAATTAGTAACATTCAAAACTATCATTTTAAGCATGTATTCATTTCCAGAATGGCAATATAATTCCAACTCATCTTCATGATACCTATTGGAAAGTATTACACACCATATTATTAAATCTAAACTTTAATACTAAAAGATTAATCTGTTCACGTACTTATTGTTAGTGTATCCTAACATTTTTCTGTTTAGCTGCATTACTTTTAAATAAAGTAATAAGCATTATTTTGTCCATTGAATAATCTGTTATTCTCAAACCTAACCTGTTGCTCTGTAGTTTTATCCTGAGATGTTTATATTTTCAATATATGCCATCACATGATTAAATAGTCTAAACAAAAATAATTAAAGGTAGCTATGAAACGTATATATCTCTAAATCTTTATTAATAATTAAAATATTCAATAAAATTTTACTTTTTCTATTAAAAATTCTGGTGCAATTTCACTACTATCACATTAAATAAACACTTTAACCCAGAGAACACATAACATGTTGATCATAAAAAATAAGGGGCATTTTCATGCCAAGTACAACTAAGTGTCTGAATTTAGATTAACTTACTGTCATCATGTTTATTATTTGAAAGAAAGGCTGGAGTTGTTGTTTAGAATTGCAAAAGGAAATGAATGATGAGAGTAAGGAGAGAGAAAAACCTGAGACGTAATGAATACAATTGTTTTCAAAGTTTATCAAATGCTCCAGTACACAAAAGTCAACTGGAAATTTTGGGAAAACATTCTAAACTTTTAAAAATATTACTTTCAAAATAAAAAAGGTAAAAAATCTTTTCCTTTATTTTTTATTTTTAATATAATTTTGAAAGTAGTATCAAAATTCCTTGACTGATTAATATAAATGTAGTTATACTATAAGGGTATAAGAAAATGATTGCTATACAGAGCTATATATTTGCCATATGTCTTCCATAATTGGATAGCAACCAAATTTTCAAAATAATTTTCCATCTAAGCACTTCTTAAAGATAGGTCAAGCAAATATTGATAATAGTTTTCTCTGAATATAGAGTAATTTTCCTATACTTTAAATAGTTATAATAAAATACACATATTTTATATACAAATGATGGCTCCTAAAATTGTGTAGAAGTGCTACATGGATAATATGATCTAGCACAAGCACTGCTAAAATAAATTTGGTCAAATTAAAACAATTACATCATTATACTAAACCAAAAAGCTTGTTTTGTTGCAAGCGAAGTGAAGTGGGGAACTGAGGAAGTCTGTTTATAAATAGACTATAGCACTGTCTTTCAGGGATCCTTCAGATACTCAGGCAACAGAAGGATGTGTGCAGATAGAAGACACTGTATTAGGTATGAGAAACATAAGACCTATATCTGTCCTCAATCAGGAAAAACATTCACAAACTTTTTTGTGTGTGAATAATTTGAACATCTAATACCAGAGAGATATCTTGGATCTTGTTTGAAAGTTGAATTTGTTCTAAGGTTGACATCTATTCAATTATTATCTTCTAACATCTGGGACAGTTTTTATAAGAAAGAGCACGTTTTGCTATAAAAGCATTAAAGTAAGACAACATACAATTTAAATATGTTTTATTAATTATTACTGAGAAATAAATCAAAGCACAAACTAAATTTGTAAATAAGACGCCACTTACAAGATAATATTAGCTCATATTTAAAAACTGAAATGTGCAGTACACCCCACATATTTTCTTACAATTAAAGAAGCAGGGCATTATAAACAAACAATAACAACCAATGTAGGAGGATAAAGTAAGGTAAATCCAATTAGAAATTTTACTTGGCATCCAAAAAGCCAGGTTACTTACAATTAACAGAGAATTCTAAAGATTGTCATTTAAAGGATAAAACCACTCTCTAAAAGCTCATCCTCATCCTTCTTTAAAACTATTTATACAGGTGAAATATATTGATCATAACTACAAGTTAGTTTATATTATGGAAAGCATTACACAGACTATTAATATCACCTCCTAATTGAATTTATTATCATGCAATATATTCATAAAGATTTGGAAGGCATACTCTAAAACTTAAAAAAATACAAATAGAAATCATTAACAATGAAATAATTTTGTTCCCATTTAGTTTACTTTTAATAATTCACACATTTCACTCAATACTTAATCTGGTTAAACAAGAACTGATATCAAAATAAAGGTAGATTTACAAGAGTCGACTATTGGCAGAAGTCTATATTTGCTTGTAGACTATAATAATAAAAATAATAAATATAAAATTGTATGCTATAATTTATACACATATTAAAAGAGGACAAACAAGACAAAAGGGTTAAAAGTTTGTAAGTCAAATTAGGAAACAGATTTTCCTTTTAGATATAAGACACTTAGACTTTCCTTCGTCTATTGATAAAGTTTCAGGTGGTGAAAATGTTGATTAAGAAAAGTACCTTGTCATACCAGACGACGAGAATTATTCTTTTCATGCAACTTAGAAAAATAGAGTAAAACTGGTCAAAGACCACTTTTGTTAACTCTTTTAAGGAGAAATTCACTAAACAGTGCATGTAAGGGAAAAATAGCGTAAAACATTTTCACTTAGGGAGTGCACTAAAAGCATACATAAAAGTGATTCCACAAGTGCTACGATCCTTTATACAAAGTTGAACAAATTCATTATTTCCTCAGCAGTTAAATAGACTCAGTCTTTGTTCCCTGAATAATAGGAAAAATTTCGTGCATATGTCTGCTCACTTGTTTCATCTGACCTTTTCGCTATGACTGTGCCCCACAGAGCACCAAAGGGGCACAACAAACACATGAAGGTATCACAGTCTCCTACAGAATGAGCTTCACAGTAACTTACATTGCTACACAAAGATGTAAATTCAGAGCAACTTACCCGACTCACTGCAACAAGATGATAAAGTTTGCAAGGAGTGGAAATCATGTATTACTTCAGGGAAATGCAGCATGCAGCTGCTGCTCCAGCCTGTAAATTGGACTGCACTGACATTACAATCAACTGTTACTGACAAAGCTCGCGAGACTTGGCAGCAGCAGCTAGATCTAGAAGCAGCCAATCTTTACTTTCTGACATCTGTTCAAGGCTAATGGTATGAATGTAATAGTGATTCATTTACAAAGTATTACCGGATTCATGGTTTAAGATTGCAGGCACTCATCTAAGAGGGAAGAAAAAAAAATAAATAAAAGCTTCTTTAACGGAAGCTGAAATTGAACAGAAAATGTAGGGTTGTTTTTAACAGTACCAGAACTTTTAAGAATTTTTCCTCTCTATTGACTATCTTTCTTATTATTGTGTTAAGATTTAAAGATGCACATGCTGTTAAAAGAAAATGCTGTTATTGAAAACATCGTGCCTTCAATTTGTGCCAATGATAAAGGAAAGTAAAAGATAAATTAAGAAACAACACAATTACTCCATAGCTAAAGGTATGAAAATCAAAAGGCTAGTTATATTAAGTAATTGAATGTCTCTTATATGCATACCCTTTGAATCCTTACACCCAACGCTTATTTAAGTCATAAAATCTCAGTAATTTCCTTTTCAGGGGACCTGGAGGCAGTCAGGGCAAAAAAATAGAACAGTCTTCACCAAACTCTATAGAAATGCAACATTTGTCAGCTGGAACTGTGCAAGCTCTCAAGAATGTATTTATGTCTTTCAGGCTATGTTTCTTGAATTAGATATTTGAAAAATGAAAAAGAAATTAACTGTTTAATACCTGATTTTTCAATTCTATTACATTCCTTACCTTTTGCAAATGATTACTTTCATGTTTAAATTTCTCAGTGTTGGCTCACTAGGGACTAACTAGCAGGCATGTAATTATAGGTAAGCCCATTTTTGCATTTTAATATTCTTTAAGATTTTAAACATATAAGAACTGTCACTTGTTTGATACTACCTTATGCCAGTCATTGAAATGGACAGCTTCCATAAATTATTTTATCCCAATAAATATATGAATTAAATATTATTAATCATTATTTTAGTTGATGAAGCTAAGTAAGACTTAAAAAGATCATAAACTTGCTATATATCCTATCACTAGTAGTTTTGGAATCAAAATTTTAACCTAGATTTATCTGATGTCATTTCATGTCAACTTTTCCAAGATAATAGCCATTTTGATCTATTAAAATTATCTATTCTGAGAAATTTATTACATAAGAGGTATTTATTAGATGATAAACTTTACCCATCACATCTAATTTATAATTTATTTAGAATATAGTTTACATAATGACAACCTCTCTGAAGGAGAAAACTTTTTTTAAAGGTAGTACACTGACAATTATGCAATGGTTTTTAAAAAAATGGTACTTTCCTTTAAAATGTAAACATAGTGATGGTCCACATGAGAAAGAATTAATTGGTTTAATATATGTTATTTTTTTATCCAAATGTCAAAATTCTTCTCTCCAACGGAACTCCACTGCATTGATTTCTGTGCCATATGTGGTTGGTCTTATTCTCAAATCCTACAACTTTTGAGAGTTGTTTGAGCTGTTAGCAAATTCAACAGAGCATTTGGTATGCCTCCCAATTCTATCTACTCACTGCTGCTGTGGAAAATATATCACATACATACACATATTTTTATTTTAAACCAGAAGTTAAACAATAATCTGTTACAAGAAGATTTTTATTTTTAACACATTTCCACTGGCTGACTAGCAACATCAACTGATTACAAAACTTGACAATTTTTCCTCTGCTCAAATTTTGCTTCAGTGAACCACTGTTAGCTACTGCCCCTTTAACTCATTTTCTCTTATGATTTTGTAGTTGTGCCACATTATTTGATGCATTATTTCAGTGCATTTGTCTTTCGGTCTTATTTGAGGGTTTCTTTCTTTGTGGCTGATCATACATTGGCTGCTTTACTTCTGTGGTGTCATAGTGGGAGGATGTAAATCACAGGCAATGAGTCTCATTTCAGTGTTAGTAAGCAGCGGTTACCCGACAGCCTGATGGTTAAATGATCAGACTGTTAGATGTACTGTATGCCTTTCAGTGACACTGCTGAAATACCACACCACACCACATAGATTTAATATTGTTCAGATTTTGTAACCATGTATGTTGAAGCTCAGGCAAGAAAACCAAGATGGTCTCAACCATGATCATTTCTAGGTAACCTAGTACAATGACTTCTTTTAAGGTTTAGTGTAACTTAATTCCCACTGGGCTGGTTGTTTTCTAGACAGTAGCATTCAAGAAAATTTGAGACAGTGTGGGAAATATTAATTAATGTATAGATAAGTCTTCCACAGGCACCCTGATGTCACACAAATGCTCTAGTTTTATTAGTAGCTTTTTATAAGAGCAATGCAGTATCTAAATAAAACTTGAATTATAAAAAATTTATTCCTACACTTTACATATAACAGAGATAAAAAACATAATATACTGTACCCATTCTAGTTTTGGAAATCTGTGTACAGTTAGAGTTATATGTAGCAATAAATAGGTTGCTGTCATAATTTTGTTTCCTGTTTTAATGCATTTCATATTTTTTATTAAAAAGTTTAATGACCGAATGATATATTAACGATGAGTATACCACTGCACTATTTGTTATTTATATGATGACAATAAAAATTTTAACTGTTGACTACTATATGCATACACTGTTCTGAATACTTTGAAATTATTTTAATATATTAACTCACTTAAAACTCAAAACCACCTTTTACGTAAGTACTATTCTTATTCCTATTTTATGGTTGAGGAAATTCAGCCCCAAAGGGTTTAAGTAGCATGCCAAAATCATAGAAGTAATGGAAGTATTTTCTAATATAATTTTATGCAAACACTATTACATTTGGCAATTTTGTATATGAATATTTAAGTGGAAATTTTGCTTATTGTCTTAATATGTTCTTCCAGAAGTTGAAACTCAGTATGACGTACAAAATAGTGGTTTTCTTTTATTTTTTTTCTTTTCTGTCTCTAAGATCTACCCGCCATAGATGTTGAATAAGAATAGGTTTTCAACAATTCCTGCAAAAACAGGAAAATGTTTTTACTCAGAATAAAACTGAACAAATTCCTGGAGCCAAGAGATCAGACATTCATACCTGGATGTGGCATGTGTTTAAGGTGGTTTTCTTGACAGATTTTAGAAGTTATCCCAGCTCTGCAGGTAATACAATTGTTTAATAGTATGGTGACAGCTAGTCTAGAAGTGCCTGAAAGCAGTGGCATCAGTAAGAGATAAAACAAAGATCTTTTGAAGTGAATGAAGAACAAATGATGGGGAGTTGAACTAGCCTCCCAGGGAAAGCAGATTCAGGAAGTTCATGGACCACACTCCAAGAGGCAGCGCCCTGGAGCCTGGCTCCTAGGAGCTTGTTATTCTGTCAGGTATATGATTTATCTTTTTTTCTCCGATTCAACTGCATTTGACTGTACCTTTTACTTTAAGCTAATTTGGAAATGTGTCGAATATAGTATTTTGCAGTCGACTTTCATAGAACTAACACTGCCAATTATTTTTCTTTGACTTTAATTCATATAACTCACTTTTGTTATAAAGGTAAATTGTTTTAAATTTGTCATGGAAATAGTAACATAAAATGGAAAAAACAATGATAAACATTTTATACATTTCTTATTTTTCACAAAATAATTATTTAAATCAGAATTTTTCCAAAGGTTATATAATTTTATGGCTAAGACACATATGATGAACTACCTACACAAAATATTATCAGTTTATACTCTCACCAGCCAGCTAAAAAATATGTCTCCTTCGGGCTGAAAAGATAAATAACAGTATTGTGGTTAGCAGAGGGAAGGGGGTTGGGGAGATAGCAACGGAGGTCAAATATATGATGACAGGAAAAGATTCGACTTTGGGTGGTGGGCTCACAAAGCAATATACAGATCGTGTATCATAGAACTTTATACTTGAAACATACATAATCTTATTAACTGTCACCCCAATAAATTTAATGAAAAAAATGAACTATCGAACTATGAAAAGACATGGAGGAAATTTAAATACATATTACTAAGTGCAAATAGACTTCAGATGTTAATGATTTCAACTATATGATGTTCTAGAAAGGCGAAGCTAAGGATATAGTTAAAAATGTCAGTGGTTGCCAGATTCTGTATGGAGGGAGGTATAAATAGGCAGTGATCCTACGCTATCGGATCACACTCTGATCATGTTAAAATGATGGATACATGTTATTATCTACATGTTCATACCCAGAGACTGTACAGCACCAAGAGTGAACCCTAATGCACACTATGGACGTTGGGTGGTGGTGATGTGTCAATATAGGTTCATCCATTATAACAAATGTAACAACCTGGTGGAAGTTATAATGGGTAATACTATGCATGCATGGGAGTGGGGGTATATGGGAAATCTCTACACTTTACTCTCAATTTTGCTGTGAACCTAAAACTCTAAAATTTAGAGCACTAAAAAGTATTATTAAATGAAAAATACAATTGATTATTGTACATTTCCCATTTTTATTTCACTTGACCAAATAGTGTATATTTAACTCATTTGCTTATCACTGTGATCAAACGTATTTTCATGTGTTTATTAGTTTCCAAACGGTAACTTTTTATTTAGATATAATTTTCAACTTATAGAAAAGTTTCAAAACAGAATAAGCAACTCTCATATACCTTTACCCAGAGGCACAGCATGTTACTATTTTGACCCATCTTCAACATCATGCTCCCTTTCTTCATGTATATCTGTACAGTAATAGATATGTACAGGTATGTGCCTAGTTTTTCTGAATTATTTTGCTGTTATTCGCTGACATCATACTCCTTTACCCCTAAATACTCCTGTGCAAATTTTCCTGCTCTCTGGCTCTATATAAGGAAATTGAATCAGCAGTCTAATAAATAGAGTACACACTTAAATAACCTCATTATTGAATAATAATTCTAATTTAAGAAGACAACTAATATATGTAAAAGGAATAATATGTTAGAAACAAGAATTTCACAGGTGCTGATGAAAATATTAATACCGGCAAGAATTAACAACTCATGTTAGAATCTGCAGATGCACGATTGATGGCGAACCGGACATTCCCTATTCCTGAGAAGCCGCACAGGTTACATTCAGAATTTCATAACTTAAGCAAAAGGTAAAATTTAACATCATGGATGATGGAATCAATAAAATGTTAGGCACACAACAACCCCTGATCCACTTACAATTTTTAAAACTGAACTTTTATCAAGCTTTAAGATATGACTTATACTTTATATGAAATAAACAAAATAAATGAATGAAATAAATTATATCACAGTGTAGTAACCAGGCAACTCCTGAAAGAAGGACATTCTGGCCTGGTCATTTCAACAAAACAGCGAAGAAGAGTTCTGTGCGAGACTGGACAGCACAGCAGGGACCAGATCAGACACAGTGCACGGTGCAGACTACAGATGGGTTTGAATGTCAGAAAGGATATTGGGGAGTCATATTTGAAAATCTAAATAACTTCCGGGTATTAGATTAAATGGGAATAATGTGGTGAAAATTCTTGGCTAAAAGAACCGAGTCACAGAACATAATGAAAATGTGATCCCATTATGGTAACAAAACACACATGGGAAGATTTTGAAGGATATGAATTAAGTTATTAATGGTGGTTATTGCTATATATTCAGTATATAAAATATTTACTTCTAAGTGTTTGTTTCTCTTCATTTTCCAATTTTCTGTAATGTATATGTACTGTTTCTGTAATTATTATTTATATATATCCAAATAGAAGTAACATTTAAGTAAAGAACTGTCAAAAATTCCACTCTGCACCTCATGTTTAGATGATCTAACATGAGTTTTTCATCTTGTGTTAATTGTCTTAGAGAATTGAGATGATACAAAGCTTCCCATTTGATAGTATTGATATTAATATAAATGTTATGGCAAAATAATTTAAGGACAATAAATAGAAGTTGCAATTTGAAAAAGATGGAGCAAAGAGATTTTATGGTGAGGAGATAAATAGAGTGGGAGGCACATATAATTTAAGAGAAGAGCGTGATGCGGGGAGCTACCCTAGAGCAGAGATGTCTGGGGAGTTACATTCATCGGAGTGACTTTAGGAAAGTTCGGTACTTGTAGTAAGGTGTAAATCCCTCCTGAGAATCCTCAGGTATGTTAGTAGAGACTAACATTGTTTTTCAATGATCTGAAGCAAGTGGGTTTGTGTGTGTGTGCACTCTACAGAGACACTGACTGCAAAAAATAGGCAGAACTGGGTCTAACATGAGGGGGAAAAAAAGAGATTTATGTAATATAAAATAAAATAATTATGCTACTGTATTATAAGGTGGAAAATTCTAACATTTTACTTTCTCCATTTCTAGGAGTGTAATTTGAAAAGTTTCCAATTTGTATGCAACACATTTACATAAAGAAGCTTTTATAAAATAATTTTGATCATTTTAAGAGCACATTTTGGACTTATACAGTTACTTCTGGGACAAGAGTTTAAAAAGAGCAACCGGTGGCACTTTCCCCACCAGGTTCTTGCCCTCATTCCCAGGCACTTTCTTCTCATTTTCCCCCCTGAAAATCTTCTGTCTTCTTTACTATATTTCTGGATACCACTCTTTTTTCCACTTTGCTTTGAAACTTTATTTTTATCACCCTCGGACGACTTTGCGAAGACCAAAAATAGACCTTATTTGGGGGGAGAGTAAGAAAAAATAGCCAAAGCTACATGCAGAAATCGTGAACTGCTGAGATCCATCTCTGCTATGCAACTGACTTACACACGTTCTGCCAAATGGCGTGACACTTAGCTAAGCACTGGACTGGTGGTGCTTTGCTGCATTTACTAAATATAAGCCAGAATTAATAATTAATCTTGTTATGTCTTATTGCGCTCTGTGTCTTCATACTGTTTTTCAGTGTGTTCATATTTGGTGATTACATTTGTGGGTAGGTTTTATCATACAAAGAAAATGTATTCAGAGTCTGTTACTAAATATGGAGAAGCTTATTTTGTTGAACATGAGAAAACTTACATTAAGATAGTTTGCTGCCTCCAAGTAATGATTGTACCTTCTATTTCCTTCTTAAATCCATTAGATGGCACTTTAATCTTTCTCTGTATAATCATTTGGCCAGTGTCCGGTTTCCATCTTTGCTTAAATGATCAACATTATGTGAAATACAGATTAGTGCTACAAATTCCAAGAAACATGACTTGAAAGGGTGACCTATCTAGAAGTATTCTAGACCTATCTAGAAGTATCTAAGAAGAATACTTACAAAGTATTCTTCTCCAAGTAGACATACATATCTAACTTATCTTTATGCAGTACTTGTTAGAACTATGGATATATAAGCTTTAGGGACAAAAAATGATTACTTCATTTAAAACAACTGAATATGTCAGGGTCAATAAAAGAAAATGTGCTTTTAGTGTAAATATCTTACTACATAGTTCTTTATGTGTTAATTTTCTTGTGTCATCCTCCTATATTTGAGTTGATAAAATGAATGTTAGTTTGCTTATATTTGTATCCATAGCACCTTGTGAATTCCTTTTCACCATAGTAGATACTATATAAAATTTGGTGGTTGTTTTAATGCATAAGTACATGTAGAAAACATAATTTTTCTCAAAACCATTTCAAGTATACAGTGCACATATTTCACTAAGAGTTTCATCATTATAAAGAGAAAGTATACTTTTTTTTTTTAAGAAATGTTTCTCATCACTGGAGATATCTTTTGCAACCACTCATCTGTTATAGGTGATTATCTGCTACTGGATTTGTCAGTCCCTTCCCCCAAGGTGCTTTCTAAACCAGCTCTATTCTACCTGGATACACTCAATGGAGCAATTTATTTGAAGGTTAGATATATCTCCCTTGTCTAAGGAATAAAATTGAAGATCTAGAATATGATGTTTGGGAAAATGTTCTCTAACTAGCCATACACATTGAACCCAAGTTGGGTTCAGCCCATTGTGGTAGTCATGAAATACAGTGTCAAAGAGAGACTTTACAGAGCATACAGGTACACCATGATTATAGCTCTTAAGCATTGGTAATTATAACTGTAATCAACACCTTACTATTCTTACTTTGACAAAAATTTATATAGGATTTCACTGCACTCCAGCTTAACAACAGCTGATTATTTATCATGCTCTGAAAGCAAACCATTTGTAGTATTTTGAGAACATTTTTATGAGAACTTAAATTTTTCTTACATTTTACATTATTTAGTGGGACTCAGCTTTCGCAAATTGCAGACTTGTACTATATTTGTCTGGGACACTACAGGTAAATGCCTGTTTTCTCTGTGTAATTATTAATAATACTGCTTTTTTACTCTCAGGAATTTAAAGACAAATCATATAGGCCCCTGTGGATAAGTGAAATTGAGTCAATGAGCAGTATTATATATATGTAAGTGGTAAAAAATAAATATGAACTCAGAGTTTTCAGTAACATCCTTTTATGTAATGATATAGCTGTTAATGACTTGTATATATTCAATCCAAGTGAAGAATAGTATCCTTTCTTATTAGGTCACTCTACAAAAACAGCATGATTTTCAAAATCTCATTAGAATGATTACTTTTTATCTTCTTTTCTCCAGTGCATTGCCAAAGCATTTCTTCACCTAGTAGGATAGGCCTGACATATGAAGGATTTATTGACTCTGTAGTCTGGACTGTGACATCGTGATGAGCACAAGCCCTGCTTCTTGCCACTCATACTTCACCTTACAGGGTAGCAGCTGTGCTTAGCAACAGAATGCCAGATGGCACAGAGACATCAATTGATTAGTACTCAAGAACAATGTCACCTACCAGAACGAACTACAGACAAATTGACAAAGACAATGCCATGTTTGCAGGCCTGAATGATGAAGCCCTTTAAATAGGTTTAGCCTGCAGTTTTTAAATGTGTGTTGCTTGGAAAATTTTGTTCTAGGAGAAGGTACAATCTTAATTATATAACTATGCATGTTTTTCTGGAAACTTTTCTTTAATGCTTAATCCTCTTTACTCGCCTACACATCTATAATATAACATATTAAAGCTATTTGTTGTCTGTCACTGAGAATCCAAAATTATCCAGACTCTCTTTTTAAAATGCATCCTTAACCACCTTATTGTGGGCTAGAGACAAAAGCAAATAGAATTGCCTGAAGAATTCTGGGATTCATAAGCTGCCAGCATGAGTTATTTTTTCACAGATAATGTTTTTTATGAATGCCTTGTTGTTACAGAAGGCATTTATTATCACATTTGGCATCATTTATGTAGCATATCTTGAATTATTTGCACTCATATCTTGGATATAGGATGTATCTGATGGCCTTAGAATGGATGCAGTATTTGAAAAGCACACATGCCAGGTTATTCAGCTTAGCTTCAGTAAGTCATAATTATTTTTCGAAAATGTTCTTGGGAAACTTTTTGATTGTTGTAGCTTCTTCTTAAATTTATTTGAATTGATGCTAGTACAATAGTGAAAATTCTATTTCAAAAAATATAGCTTATTGCTGCTTTTATACAATGAATGGATTGCCTGTAACTGTTGTTTCAGGTAAGTAGTGTGCATTTACTTAAGTGCAAATATAGCATCACTTTAGACTCAAAATTGATCTACTATCTGAGATGTTGCCAAAGTACCTCACTTACTGCAAGACAGTGCTTGACTGGGAAGATCTATGAAAGATTATCAGAAAAAAGAAGTCCATGAATCCTCACTTCTGTGTTTATTTATTTATTTTAACTCTGAAAATAGAAGTTAATTATCTGTAGCTAATCTCATTGTTTGAGAGCAGACATTCCTGCTGGTGACAGTGACACAGGAGTGGACCTTACATTTGCTTATTAAATGCAGTTTGATCTCTTTGGGCTTAAAAGTTACTTTCACTGAAATATTTAGTCAATATAAAATTTAAGCATACTGTTTCGGCCACTTTCTGCTTCAATGGGTCTTTTCTCACCTTAACATATAGTTTGATATTTGTTCAACATCAAGCTTTCTAATCTTCATGGAAAACATTGTCCACTCACATCTTATTCTCACTGAACTCTGCCCTGGCAGTCACGCCTGAACTGCTGTCTGCTCAGCTGCACCTACCTGGTTTGGCTCCCTTTTAGACAGTTAGGCTGGTACTCACAAGTGATGACTAGGTAGCTCCCCACTGCCTCACATCACAAGGTTACCAGCTTCTGCTGCTCCCTTATTCCAACTTGGGGCACCTTGCAGTTCACCCTTTCTCAACATTACCGTGTTCTCAAAGAGCACCTGTAGCTCTTGCATGTTTTAAGCAAGCTCTGTTCAGCTCTACTTCTGCCTATGCATGGAAAGCTGCTGTTTCTACTCTTCTGTGACTCTAAAGTGCCACAGGCACCAGGTCTCCCCTGTCAGCTTGCTCTTTTCCCCATCTTTCATTTATTTTCCTCATCCCCACGTCATCCCCCATCCCCCAGCTGCTGAAGTGAGGGCTTTGGGAGCTTATAAGAGGATTACTCAATATCTAAACAAGGTCTCTAAGGTATATATTTATATTTCCATCATTGTTTACACATTTATTTTGTTTCTAAGTCACAGTAAATCTATCTAGATTTTTAGATATTATGTCCTGTCTACACTTTGGCTTTAACAAAAAGCTATTCTCAGACCTCTAAATTTTATCTTGATATTTGAAGAGAAGCTTCTATAAAGTAAAAACAATGACTAAGTCTATTACATTCCTGTAGACTGAAAAAAACAATGTCTAATTTGGAACCAAAAATTGATCAATAAATACTTTATTTAGGCTATAATTGAACTTCCTCTGATACAATGTATATTATTGTTTCAGTGGGTATGGAAGCCATGATACAACTGAGGTTATTAAGAATAGAATTCTACTGTTTTCATCCGCAAAAATATTACATCAATTTCATCTACCCCAGTAGATTTTTGTTGAAAAAGATAATCCCATGTAAAGGTGCCATTTCATCCTAGAAGTTGAAAGCTAAATGTTGACAAACTTTATTTTTCTATTACTTGCCATTTTCCTAACTTCAGAACAGTAGAGGACACAATCTTAACTTAAAACAGTGGTTCTCAGAGTAATTGTACATCAGAATCACTGGAAGGGCTTGTTAAAACAGGTCTCTGGGCACTCCTGGAGGATCTGATTCAGTAAGTTTGCAGTAGGCACAAGAACGTTCATTTCCTTCTCTGGTAGCTTTGCCACCAGCACAGACAAAGCTTTCTCCAAGCAGTCATTGATCACTATCCAGCTGTGAGTCAGAATTGCATCTGCTACAAGAGGAATGCTAGCGTCCACTTATCCTGAAATATGACAAGACTCTTTTCTGGCTTCCCAAGACATCTTCAAAGTGACTTAGTGTCCACACTACCTGTTGCACATGTTCTTTCTGACCTGCTTGTAGAGACCAGTCTTCCAACCTCTTCAACTATTCCAACCTCTTCAAAGATTCTCTAGGTCACACCACTTAGAAACTGAGCTGTGCAAATTTGTATTATAGACCTGAAAACAGGTTCGAAAGTTTAAGAAAGGAGGTTTCAAGGTTATTTTCTCCTTCTTTTTTTTTAAACCTCACCCTAGGACATGTTCGTTGTTGTCATTGTTGTTGTTGTTTTTTTTTATTTGAGAGACAGAGAGAGAAACATCAACATGAGAAACACTGATCAGTTGCCTCCTGTATGCACCCCAACTGGACCTGAACCCACAACCTAGGTATGTGCTTTGGGAACTAAACTGCAACCTTTGGTATATGGGATGGCGCTCCAGCCAAATGACCCACTCGGCCAGGGCTCAAGGTTGTTTTCTATGTCCTTACTTCCTTTTCTTTTTTCTTTCTTGTCCTTCTTCTCCTCCTCCGCATACTCTTCTCCCTTCTCTTCCTCCTCCTTCTTCTTCTTTTTCCAAATAACCAGTTTCTTATTTGGTGTTTTGGTGGTTTTTTTTCCCCCTAAAGCATCATGACCTTGTGTTTAAATGACTGTGCTGCTTCTCTCTCTCTCTCTCTCTCTCTCTCTCTCTCTCTCTTTTTAACCCTAAGGATTGGTAATAACTCTTTAGTACTGATAATAATCTCCGTAAGTAACACATCTGGGATGTTTACACCTTTATTTTTGAGTAGCTAAGATCTTCATATATCATTCCAACTTCATAAATTTTCTGGTGTTATTCAAAAGGTTTACGAGAGATCTAGAAGTAAATATTGAAGCTCCCACATTTGCTATTTTGAATGGTGCTCTGGAAATTCTTCCAGCATAAATAAGAATCTTCTTGTGATGATTCATGGGCAACCTGCAGGAAATTGTTGGTGATGGTCTTTACCAGGCAATGAGGAGAAGAAGCTTAACCTATGTGACACCTCAGCCCAGCACATATGAGGCACCTGCTCACATGAAAACTGATGTGCCTGAATCATTGTCATGGGTCCCATGTGGCTCTGCAATGGCAGTGTGACCCATGCTAGCCAGGCTTATGATGCTGTATTTGCTTCTCCATATATGACCTACAGAAATCTTATTTCTTATTGCAGGTTTCAGTGCCTTCTTCTAAATTCCATTCCAGGCCCGGTGAGATACATCTTTCTGGGGCTAAGTGACAAGTCTTCGTCTGTCACCTCTCCAATTCTTGTTGTGATATAAGCTTACGTTTTCCTATGTTAAATGCATAGTAACTTCACTTTTGCTTTCCAGGAATATTTTATTCTTTTCACAAAGCTCAAATTTTATAATCAAAAGCTTGGACTTTGAAATAGACTCTCTAAAGGCTATATTAAAAAAATATTTCTTCCTTTTACTATTCCTTCATAATAAACTAAATTTCTTGAATCAGTGTGCATAACCCAGGTAGAATCTGTACCTTCTGTGACTAAGGCACCAGGACCTTGGGTGTGGCAGACTGTCACTTTGATTGTTTGGTATAATTCCAGGTAAAGACTAACCAAGGTCTGATAATTGATGTAAAATGACAAGAGCAGGATTTCAGGAAACGATGCTTCTTCTCTGAAACTTGCTAAAATTTTATAAGAGGAACCCAGCCTCTTAGTTGTTAGAACATGACAATGCAGAACTCGGTTTCCTTATGTAAAAGACACATAGTTCCATTGAGCATCTAGGACCGGTGCTTAACCCAGTGATTTGAATATAAAAAATCTTAATATATTTTAGTTGAATAGGTCAACAGAGGAGAAAGACATATGTATACTAAGACATCTTGGTCACTTTAAGTTTTTACATTCATATAGAAAATGGTAATAATCTAAGGTGTTAGGAATCAATTTATGGCAGAAGTTCTTAAAGATTTGGAATTTTGGATTCTTTTATATACTTAAAAATTATTGAGAATTCCAAATGGCTTCTTTGCATGAGTTATAGCTATTAATATTTACAATGTTAAGACTTAAAAGAGAGACACTTTAAAATATTTATTAATTCATTTAAATAGAAATAAGCATAGTATATATTAATTTAAATGCCTTTTAAACAAAATAACTAGATTTTTCAGATCCTAAAACAAGTTAGAAGGTAGCATTAACATTTTTGACAGTCTTTTAAATGTTAGTCTTAATAGAAGACAGTTAGATTCTATCTCTTTCAGATTTAATATGTTATAATACCAATATTAGGTGGCCCCTGGAAAATTTTACTATACACTCATGAGATAATGAGTGTGAAAAAGGCAAATGAGGTCTCAGTGTTATGCAAAGAGTCTTGACCTTATAGGACCCCTGAAAGGGCCTCATAGAAATCCAGGAGTTTCCATAGCATATTTTGAAAACTCTTGACCTGATTATTTCTTGACAGTTTTCTTATTTTGTTAGAGCCACTAAACACAATAGCTCAACATAAAGAAAGTGAAAGGAAAGAGTAAAGAAAAAAATTAAGATACAAAGAAGTGTTTTTTTTCTCTTCAGATCTACTTAATTCATCCTCTGAAAAATTTTCTGTATATTTTAAAATTTTTTCTTAAAAAAAGTATATTTAGCTTGAAGTATAAACTGAAGGAAAAAGTATAGCTTCCACATTTTTTTTTATTGATCCAAGAAAGATTTATTATATTCCTTTAAATCAGAAAATAACAATTTATGGGCTACATTAAAAATCAAAATATTAACACTTTGTAAGTTCTAGTTTTAGTATTCACTGTCACAGTTTTCTCAATGCAAGTCCCTGAGAGTATTTAAAAATTTTAAATGGATACATAAAATGTATTTATGTCTCTAAATATATACCTTGTTTAAACAACTCTCAAATGTACCTAGGTAAAGAGTGCTCATAATTTATTTTAGAAACATGAAACTGAAAGACAGTCGACACATGTCGGAATCGCAATTCATCATCATTGTCGTATGGATTTAAAGCTTATTAATGACTGCCGATACAATGAACATGTAGATAAATGAGAATTTCTTAAGTGTAGTTTTGAAATATCACATCTTAAAAGAGTTAACATAATTAATAATATTTGTATGTGTTCCCTATGGTCCCTTTTCTGCTCCACAGAATTTTAGAAAGTATCTGCGTGACAGTGTGTGAGTGACAGACCCAACAGAGACAAAGGGGCAGGCTGTAAATATAAATAAGTTAAGGCTTAGAATGTGTTAGGACCTATGTGTAAATCAGAGAATTTGTGTTCAGAGTTGGAACACAACTCTTAGAACAGAGTTGTTCAATATTGGAATATTAGAGAGTTAGATATTCTGAAATTAAAGAACCAAGAAATAGATTGTTAGGATCCGTGTTTCTGTCAGTGATTTGTATTCGTATTATGTCAAGTGATTTATCTGCCTTCTCTGGGAATCATCACTAAAACTTCCAAGTCACTAACTCCCTATTAATATCATCTTAAAGTACTTTACAGTTCAAGGTGATTTGTTTTGTGCTTTGGATTTTTTTTCCCCTGAATGGTGTATTTCACTTGGTATACTGTAACCTCCATTTCAAGGAGAGTTTACATAGCATCACAATTCATATATCTTCATTCAAATATTTTATTTTTTACTTCAAATTATATTTTCTCCATATAACAAAATGAAGTCTTTCTTCTGACAGCCTGGAGAGTTCTGTGGTTGAAAATTAAAATTTTATTGAGATCTGAAAAGCAGTTTTATAAACACCATTAAACCCAGAGTATTTTTGACTTCTTTTGTTAAAATGAATAAACTCTAAATTAATATTTTCTATCAAAATTTCTCTGAGGAATATTTAATTTTAAAGCTTAAAGATTAAAGCCACCAAGCATAATAAATCCATTTCCTGGAGAATACATCACCCTTAAAGCAAAGCGACATCACTAAATATTACTAAAAGAAATCTCACCATATAAATGTCTTTCACAACAGAAGGCTGTGTCATTCTCTGAATGTGCAAGTGGTATGTGATCATGAACATCTCATTATAAGCATCTGTGCAAATTTTCCAGATTCATGCCATGATTTCTACATATTGGGTAATTTATCATAGTGCCATCTGTTTAAAAAACATAGTTGCCAACATAGATGGATTATCAAACAATAAATTATTTTGTGTCTTTATGTAAATGCTTCTGATGACATGCGCATGTAAATTCTGCTTAGATCATTAACTTTTAAAGGCAAAATAACATTGTAAATATGGCATAACCATAAAAATAAATATAATTTCAATCAAAGCAATAACCAAACAAAATCATCACTAAGTATCAATCATTCTGGTCAGTTCATAAAAAAAATGTTTGACAAAATAATAAAATAATTTTAGGGGGGAAATCTAGATGTTCTTCCTCTCTCTCCCCATTCGTGTTGGTATCATTTGGTTATAAACTTACTTCCTTAGAAACAAGGTATATTTACATGGTTGGTTAATTTGTATATAAGTGCAACTATTGTCCCTTAACGGTTATGTTGTAAGTGATCAACAATGGAAATAGAATGTAACTTACTAAAGCTTACTATCTCAAATTCTTTGAAAACGTAGCCTTAAATTATAGCTCACAGAAATTCTGATTACAATGGATTTAGAAGTCACCTAACCCAATTCCTTTTTTAATGGTTGGAAAATTGTTATTCAAAGTAGTTAAATATCTACTCTGACAGAGATGGTTGTGTTAGTCAGGGTTCTCCAGATAGAAAGAGCCATTAGAATATGTACGCTCATAGACATTTATTTTAAGGCATCGGCGCACAGGATGGTAGAGGTGCAAGTCCAAACTCTGCAGGATAGGTCAGCAAGCTGGAGACCCAGGAAAGAATCACAGCCAAGTTCAAAAGCAGCCTGCACACAGAATGTCTCCTTGCTCAGGGAAGAGCAGTCTTTGTTCCATTTATACCTTCAACTTTTCGGAAGAGGCTCATCCACATTATGAGGTTAACCTGCTCTGCTCAAAGTTTAATAATTTAAATGTTAATCTTAACCAAAAAACAGTATGACAGAAACCTTCAAAATAATGTTTGACAAAATATCTGGGCACCAGGGCCCAGCCCAGTTGACCCATACAGACTCAACTATCATGCTACTGTATATGTAGTGTGTTCAGTGTTCTAAGAATAATGATCAGGGAACCGTCTGGGTATTTCCACAAGTATTTATTATATACCACCCTCCCTTTAATGAATCCAATATGAAACTGTCTTTTTAAAGTGTATTTTAAAAATGTATTCAGTATATAACTTCTTTATCAACTGAACTAAGATGAGTACTAAGTTAAATAACCAGTTTAAGAATGGTATATAAATATTAAATAATAAGGTTTTCTAGAATCTTCACACGGCTTATCAAATCAACTTTAGGGCTATTTTGAAACAAAAAAAAACCACATTAGCATGTTAGAGTAAAAAAATTACTCAAATATTTGCCCCCAAATCACAAATCTTGAAAGGAAACTTCTCAGAGACTTAATGATAAAATATTTTAACCAAAGATGCCCGCTTGTCCTTAATACGCCATTATTTTATATTTCTGTGTCTGTATCTTTGCCATTCCTTCTCTGCCTTTCAACACATGCTTACTCCCTAAAACCAAACTTAACTGTCTCCTGAGCTTCCTATTATGTTCTGGTGGCCCCGTGCTTTCATGCTCCCAGAGCAACTCATATGTATTTCAGTCCCACTACCTCTTGTGACATAGTTTGGAAGTTTAAGTGAATCAATATTATTTTGCACAATAAATATTCTAACATTGTTTAGGTCCTTATAACAAGTATTTGTATTATTAAAACACTAACTCAAAAATCTCTGGAACTGTAAAAAGAAACTTCTAAATATTTTAAGACTAGTCCTGGGCAATTTTACTAAATGAAATAGATAAGATTCAACTTTTTGATGAGCATAAGCATAGACCTCATTGTGATATTTATATTTGCTAATGTTTTTTATTTATTAAAAAGCAATGTCCACCCATTGTTATATTTTAAGCTCTAATATCAAAGTTTCTCTCACAGTTCTCTTATTTACTAACAGTGAAAACAGTGGCTTTTTATTTCAACATTAATTTTAATCAAGATTAAATCAAATATGTTCGGGGCATAATATTTATCTTACTAGTTGACAAATGTTTGATAAAAGGCATTGTGTTTTAATCACCCCTTTTCTGGTGGCACATGTCATCTGCTGTCATAGGTACTACTCAATATTTGCTATTTGAAAAAAATAAATCACAGGTACTGTGTGATTATTATTAAAAATTTTAATTTTGGATTTCTACCCTGGGGAAACATAATAAAATTACACATTTAAATTTTCTGTCCTCAACATCATTTTTAAACATTCATTTGGCTACTAACACATTTTGTATACTTCACTAAATTTAGGGACCCCTTGTTGTCTTTGTTCACATTGTCTAATTTAAATATCTGTTATTAGAGAGTGTTTAATAACCTAAAAGGATACAACTCCAGTGATTTTTTTTAATTTACATAACAAATCACAAAACAAATTGGTAGGGACAAATGTAAATTCATGTTTATTGTCAACTGCCACACCTGACATTTAGGTACATTTTATATTGAAAATTATAATAAATGAAATATAAATTCCTTATATGCATATAGAATTGCATGCTCTGGTAAACACATCCATTGGTATTCTCAGACTTGATCCTTTTCTCAAAGTATGTGAAATATTTAGAGCACTTCTTAATTTTAATGGCATTAAGGTAATCTAATTGGCTCAGTGCAGTGTTCAAGAAGGAGTGCCACATGCCTTGGTTTAGAAAACGGCAGTTGTCCAATGTTGGTAGAGTAAAATGTGGCTGGAAAAGTAGGGAAGGTAGAGTCATTGGTAACTACTTGGGGGCTGGGTTGGCAGGGGAGGTGTTATACACACACACATACACACACACACACACAACAGCATATTTTAAGTGTATTTAGATAGGGAAGCTACTAAGGTTTGCAAATTAGTGTGTTCACTATCTATTGTTGTGTAGAAAATTCCCACAAACTTAAGGTTTCAAACAACACAAATCTATTACCTCCAAGTTTTTTTGGCTCAGGAGTCTGGGCCCAGTTTAGCTACCATGTTTACTTAAGGTCTCAAAAAGATGCAGTAAAAGTCTTGCTTATCTGGGGGCTGGATGAGAAAGAATCTGTTTTCATGTACACTCAAGTTTTTGAAAACACTCATTTCTTTGCTACTGTAGGACTGAGTGCCCAAGATACTGGCTAGTTAGAATTCGGAGGTCATTCACAGCTGCTGGAAGCTGCCCCGGTTCCTAGTGATGGCTGCAGTTCCTAGTCAGCCGGCTTTCGTGGCGTGCCATTTTACTCTTCCAAGTCAGGAAGGAGAGTCTCTGGAGCAAGACAGCTATCAAGATGGAGCTTTATTTAAAGTAACAGCCACAGGAGTGACATCCATCAGCTATCTTTGCCAAATTCTATTGATTAGAATGAACTGACAGGCCCTGTCCACACTCAGGGGGAGAATATTACACAAAAGCATGAAGGTCACTTGGCCAGGATCATGGCACAGGAGCAGAGGGACCTTAGAGTCTGTCAGTCATAGTTGGGAGGGACAGGTTTTGTCAGCTCCAGATGAAAACAGCAGGAGTTAAATCTTCTGTCAAATCTTACAAGACCAGCAAATAATACTAAGACTTAAAAATAAATCTTCCTTTTTCCTAGATTAAAAACCTCAATGTGATGAAAAGATGATATCTGGCTCTTTTTTCTTGGCTCTGTGACTTCTATCCACATCACGGCATCATGAGCCAGTTCAGCCCTGGCTCCATTCCCGACACCAGTTCCATTCTTGGCCTCCACCCAGCGTTTACCTCTGCATCTTGTTTGCCAATGAATTGTTTCAGATGCCTGCACCCCACACCTACTTCTGAAATTTAACATACAGAGAGGCAAAACATGGGAACAGGCAGCCAGGATAATGTCCGGAAAGAGAGATCCTAAGGTGAGCAGAAAATAACTCAACAGAGAGCAGAAGAAAATCTACCGAAGAACAGAGAAAATAATAGGATTAAAATGAAAAAAAAGTGTGTGTGGGGGGGTACCTCTCCTCCTTATATTCTGCATGTTATATCTTGGATTTTTAAATTGAAGACATGGCTATAAATACAAAATTGTAGGTGGCAAATTAGTACCCTTGAAGGTTGCATATTTTAAGAATATAAAAGGGGAGTAGGTTGCTGTCTTTCTCTCCCTTTGGGTAGAATGATAAGGTGATCCTGGGTGGATGGTGAGCAAGGATGTACCATAGAGATTAGAATGGAAGAGCAAGAAGTCCAACTGGAGTCCCAGCCAATCATCAACATGAAGGGACCAGAAACTGAGGTATAGTTCTGAGGTATACTGCAGCCAGGAACCAGGGACAGTACCAGAGAAATGGCTAAGCAGTCAGTCTTTCGGGGTGTTATCCTGGGAAAATGTGAGGTTGTGCTCGAGGATGACTCCTTGCTGTTTGATTAGCTGGCTGCATGTGTCAGGAGTGTAACGAATGGCAGATGGAAGATGTGTATCCTGCAGCATCAGGAAGTCCTGAATACCCTTTAGTTTATTCATTCTACATGAGGCTATAGTCATCCATCACATATAGCAGTGAAGAAGAGACAAAAATACCTGCTTTCTTGGAATTTCTATTCTAGTCAGGGGATTCAAACACCAGCATACTAAATACACACTTTATGCAGTGATAAGCAATAAGTCCCTTTGAAAACAAGTAACAGGACAAGGGAGTCGAGAAGGGTTAATTATTGGAAAGTGACATTTAAAGAAAACTCCTGAAGGAAGTAAAGGTATGCACTAAACCAATGTACTTGAGGTGGTCTCTACCTGCTGTGTCAGAGGTAAGGGCACCTGGAGTGAACCAAACAAAGGGCTAGGGAGTTGTGGATGAGGGCAGAAAGGTTATGAAAGGCTTTATCATGCAGGGCAGTGTAAGCCATCAGCAGGGTTTGGACACTGACCCTGAGTGAAATGAGGAGCCATCACAGAATTTAGATAGACAACAGGGAACCTGGGGATTTCATTAGTGATGTGTTACACCTACAGGCAGGCTTTAGTGTTCTCTACCGTGACTGATTTCGGTCTCCATTCTTTCCTACCTGCAGGTAATAATAATCCTATTAGAGTTACAGAAGCCTCCTATCATTGTATTTGTCCTTAATTCAAGGAGCAGATAACCACTCGTGTCCCTATAACATGGTTCAAGAAATAATATGCAAGAATTTACAAATATACTTTTAATCAAGCAGTACCTGAAGGATGCACTTTATAATTTTACTTTTTTCATGTTGATGTTTTGGTATTGTAATAACATTTTTAAAATCTGTCTAAGCCTGCAAATAACTGTTTTGATAAATTTTGAAATCACCAAAGTCCAATGATAGAGATCTATATTACATCAGGTTCATGACTAGGTCAGTGATGACTACACTCCATGTTCTGATTTCACATAGTTTCTGTATCTGTCCTTCAACTCTTTGTTAAATAGAAAACGACCCTCCTTCATCCTTCTGATTTCAGTGTTCTCTAAACACTTTTTCCCTCTTCTTTTCCTTTACTTTTACTGTCTCAGGTATGTCCGATTATCTGTTACCTGGTAAGAACTACTGTTATGCATATTTCTACTTGGCTGAGCAAATCTACCAAAAGATATAAGCATTGGGGATTTTGTCTTTTCTTCTATCTCCATTTTAAACCACTGTAAGGCAAAGAGCACTTGCCATACAGATTTAAACCCTTCCCCAGTTGGGCTCTCCCTGGCCTGGTCTGAGGGTCAGCCCATTTAACTTTCTTTTAAATTGTATCCACTAACATTGCCTTGGAAAGCTGACATTTTTAGCATTTTTTAAATCTTTTTCTTAATTTGTTAAGAATATTGGGAGTGGTGAGAAATATTTATTGGGCCTCTTCAAATCCTAGATATTCTTTGTAGATTAGAATTTTATGTTAGTTTTCAGACACAAGAAATTAGGAACCATGGTAACTGCAAGAGAGAGGTATCACTGAGAAACCATGATTTTTCCATTTTTTTAGCTATGGGCTGCAATTTTCATTATAAATCTCATTCCTAAAATGGTAATATGCTGCTAAGAGACACTGTTGCCACATATTCTAGACTTCAAAGCTTAATCCATTTTGATTGAGCTAGAAGTAACAGGCATATAATTTGTCTCTCTGTGTTAAAAAAAAAAAAAGACCAGTGTAAAAATCCATCTTAAAATGCAAATAAAAGACATGAACATGGATCATTTTATTTTTAACTGAGGAAAATTTATGTACAGGGAATTTAAGCATCAATTTTAATTGGATAATTCAATGAGTTTTGACCAATATGTAATTCATAAAACCAAAACCTCAATCAAGACAGAGAACACTTCTATCACCTCAGGAAAATTCAAATAATTTTTACAGAATATGATTTTTCAAGGGAATGGAGTAGAACCAAAATGGGGACAGACCCAGTTTAGAAAATATCAGTATTCAGGGTTAAATATAATTTAAAAAGCATCCCTCATCACCAATCACATGGAGGGTGGGAGGTCAGTGCCAGAATGTACGTCCTACCTCCACCTTTAGAGTGTTATTTATGAGAGTAGGTGGCGCAAGTCAATGTTCTAAGATTGGAAAAACGAGTGAGTAGCCTAAATATATATGATGAAATTATCTCCCAGAAACAATATGGCACTTATTTCTGTGTTTCTCAACCAACATTTCCTCTTAATCTCAGACCTCACCCATTAGTTAATTTGAAGGCAG
>PVJD01015128.1:0-26280 GCA_004026545.1 Mormoops blainvillei | reverse complement strand
AAACAAGTGAAAGTTCCATGTAGGCGTTAGGTACAAACGCGACCTGCCGACCACGCGTTACTTCCGTTGAGCCTTGCCAAGTGTTGCCTCATTTCTTCTGATCCTAAGAAACCTTTCTTCTGATCCTAAGAAACCTTTCTCACTCACTGCTAGCGGGGACCTTGTCTCCACCTTTGCTGACTTGGTGTGATTTGAGGGCATTTCGAAGTCACCTGTGGCTCAGACACGTCACAGCACCGACTTTGGCTGGGACACGGCTGCTCCCTGAGGACAGACACAGCCGCTATGCAGGTGATCGATTGGATGGCTCCCCACTCATACAGACACCTCCCAAGTCCAAAATGGATATTGTTTGAAGAGCACAGCCTCTCAGTGACAGGAAATCAGGTAAATCCGTGGCAGCCTAAGTCTGGCTGAAAAGCTGGAAAATTTTGGCTGAAACGACGGCAGAGCTTAACGGTTGAGCACAAAGATGAGGCTTTCCAGTTTCTGCTCCACCCCAGTTTGGTCAGTGGGGCTAGAAGACTATTAATAGCCAATGAAAGTGGCGTAGTTTAAAAAAATGAATCGGGCATGATTCGCTTAGCTCCTAAGGAATGGGGGACTCGCCATCCTTGACGCTTACGTCTGCTGGGCAGCGTGCCTGACAGACCCTGGCTTCTAAAAGCCAGGAGCCCGCAGCAGGAGAGAGCTGTCACTCAGGACCTATCAGCCCGGGGGGACCCCTAGTGAGCCATGTACCTTCCCTTTGGCTCTCTTGGGAGGAAATTTCTTTAAGCTTTCTGAAAGTGAGGACTGACATGGTTTTTGTGTGCTGCACCCAGCAACTCACACCCTGGGCCCCTCGGGACGGCCTTCCGCCGTTCCTTACAGTCCCTTACGCTCTGCCTACCCTGGCCCATCGGTCACCGGCACCAGCACCTCCCCCTGCACCTTGACTTGGAACTTTTCACAAAACTGAAAACCACGGCATCTCTGTGTTGTAGGACCGATTGCGTCTTCTGTGCACACTCTGGAGAAATTTCTCACTGCAGATGGTTTCCAGGGTCTTTACCTTTTAAAAAATCACTCTGGGCTCTACAAAAGAAGGCCTTCCAAGAATTCCTGACTTTTTTTTTTTGGTTTAGAGAGGCAGCAGAGTATGGCAGTCAGGGACATGAGCCACGGAGGCCGACTGCCAGACTTAAACCCCAGGCCTACGCCCAGCTATGTGAACTTGAACAAGTTATTTAAGTTCTCTTTACCTCTGTTTCCTCATCTGAAAAATGAGAAAAGAATAATCCTTATTTCAGAGGTCTGTTGTGAGGACTAATGAGTCAATACGTGTACAAAGCAGTTAGAATAGTACTTGGCACACAGCAGATACTCTGTGTGCTGGTGTTACCATAATTAGAAGAGTCCTCATTTCATTTATTTTCTTCTTCTTATTATTTTAAGTCCTCACCTGAAGACATGTTTTTTAAAGAATTATTATTGATTTTAGAAAGAGAGGAAAGGAGAGAGAAACATCTATCAGTTGCCTCCCGCATGCTCCCTGACCAGGGATCAAACCTGCAACTCAGGTATGTTCCCTGACTGGGAATCGAACCAAAAACATTTTGGTGTGTGAGATGATGCTCCAATCAACGGAGCCAAAGGACAGGGATCATTTAATTTTCTTTAGAGGAATCCCAATCTGATAGTCTCACCAAAGCGGGTAGACATTACAGTCCTACACACACTTGACAAGCAGTCTTATCTCTCACCCTTCCTCCACCTCATCTTCACCCCTCTACTTCCTGATATTGAAACTGCAAGGAAGACCCTTGTCCTGCTGTTGCTGTGCATTCGCTGGAGCTGCAGGCAGATCTGGGCGTGGCCCGGCACAGGGACTTGAGAATAGCTCGCACTCCAAAGCAGCGCCAGCCACTCTGACTGACGGCAGAGAGCCGGCAGACTCGGGCCGCCCTCTGTGCCTTTTCCCCGGGAACTCCCGCACTCCCTTCCCGGCTGCAGCCAGCCCTGTTCCCGCCACCCTCCTCCTACCTTGATGTCCGTGCTGAAGTTGGTGATTTTGCCACAGCCTGAGTTTTCCAGGTGGTAATTAGCCCATCTCAGCAGGAGCTCCTCGGGGGACAGTTTCATCAAGTCCTCCAGACTCTCCCCTTCTCTCAGAAGAGCAATCAGGGCTGAGGAAGCACAAAGCAGAAGTAAAATGACCACGGGGTCGCGGAGGGATTAGCGCAAACTTCACTGTGCTCTGCTGGAAAGCCAAAGACCACAATGCCATCCCTCTGGGCTAAAGGAACTTACAGCTTTTCCCAGGGAGTAAACACCTCATCGTTGTTAGTCCCTAAAAGAAGGCGTAGGGTGCTGTGAGCTTATTTATTGTCCTCATTTTTCAGATGGGAAAGAATAGCACCAATGAATCTCAACGCTATGCCTAAGAATAAGACGGTAGAGTGAAGGAAACAAACTAGACTGTTGGCCCGGGATGCTCCACTGGGTCTCAGAGGACACCGTTTTTGCTTTTAAGAGATCAATTTTGCGTTAATGACAATGTTCTATTGTCTGTTCCCATAGGTGTTTTAGATTTCGAATGCTTACCTGCATAATTATAGCAGCTCAAAAAGTATAATCAACTCTTTTTTCTATAGTTCCCAGGTAAATAAATATTTCGTGTTCAGTTAGAAGGTTTAAATATAGCTGAGGTCACTGTTTGCAAATCAATAGTTTTTCTCGTGGGTTCTGAATTCTCTGTTTTTTTTCCTTCTTCTGTATATTATGCTTAATATATTGGTTTTATATTGCCCCAGGATTCTTCACGGGTTATTGTGATTTGGGCTTTAAAAGCGTATAATAAAATTTTATATACATACACACACACACACACACACTTTACATTTATATATAATATAATAAAGATTAGATTTGGCCATAGATTTCATATTGGTAGGATCTGTGCCCCCAAGTAAGAAAGTAACATTGTATTTTATATGACATTCATCAAGATCTGTTACTTCTGTCTAAAGCACAGGGCCGTAATTGCTTAAATGCGGACAGGATGCTCAGAGCAAATAGAAAAAGATTCACAGCTGCATATGTAGATCGAGAACTTTGAAGCACTGAATGTCATTTGCTATCGTTTTGTAAGAACTCGACCAGGTTTCTCCTAATCTGTCGCTACCACTGTAGTAGATGAATGTGAATCGCTTCGTAACACGTAAGTTAAAAGGGGACTCCTTGGTTATAAAGTGTCTAAAGGTAAAATTAACCCAGAAAAGCTGTTGAGGTTGTCCCAGTCAGGTAGACTGAGCTATAGTTTGGAAACACACAATATTATTAGTCCATAGTCTTAAAAAGCTTTGTTTCATTGTTTAAAAAATCTGGTCAATGTGGATAGAATCAACTACATTAATACGATGAATTCAACTTGACTCTGGTTTTCAAAAATTGAGAATTCTAAGCTTACCTGTTCCTGACATCACCTCTTACAGCCCCCAATATGCTCAGTAATAAAAAGCCACACCATGAATAACATTTGAAGCTTTGCTCCTACCTTCATTTCTGCTGAGTTCGATGTCAGCGAACAACCCAATCTTGATGACTTGCCACAAAAGTCCCAGAACCAGGTAAGGCTTCCCCTCCTTTAAGTCCTCAGCCCCAATGTTGACCACGTGGCACCCGATGGCGGAGGCCGAGTTGAGAGCCAGGTTCAAGTTCTCCTAAAGGAGAAAAAGTATGCAAGTTTTGTTTTTGACTTCGCAAACGCTGAACGATAATTACTGGTGAGCGGTAACAACAATATTTTGCTTCTGGAGTCTTCACTGGATTTTAACGTTGAGAAAAAGCAGCGAGTAATAACTGGAAAAGACAACTGACAGGGTTTGTAACTCAGACACAGGGCTTCCGCCCTGCTGAGGCAGCCCAGCCAGAGCCCTGGGTCAAAGGCCCATCCTAGTCGGGCTGAAATGAACGAGTCCCATATTTCTCTGTCTTTCTCTGTGATGGAGCCTTCCCAAGTGATGTCTCCGTCAGCAAGAAACCACGGAGGCACCTTTGAGGGGAGAACATGCCCTCACTGTCTAGTCACTGTCATTAGTAACACAACTGTTGATTGCCAAGGTCAGTTTCAGTTTGGGTATTAAAGGAAAGAAAAAGATACAAATCAAATTTGTAGAACAGATAGAGTACTTCTTCCTAGGACAATTTGTTGAGTATGTGTAATATCTAGGGAGCTTGAACACATGCGCATCTATACAAACAACACCCAGGTGTGCATACACACATGCACGCACGTGTATAGAGGATATGTTTTTATCAGTAACAACAATGTATATAATATAACTGATATGTAGCTGGAATAGAGTCAGTGGAATTTTCAGTCTAGCGTCTGTATACTATGCTTGGTTCCAACAGGGAGGATGTATCAGTCAGAGATGCAGGGAAGTTGATTTTATGACAAATTAACAAAATAGAACACTGGCCACCAGTGAATTAATCGGGAAGGTAACTATGTAGAGAAATGTTTTTTTTGCCTCAGTGTGCAGCTCAACTGATAAGTGAAAAATGCCAGTTCTTCTTATGGCCAAGATTATGAGTAACTTTAATAGTAAGTGCCTTTACATACATTTCATCACCACAGTTCTCTTTGGTTAACAACAATCCCCTTTTAAAAGTACTCAGGATCGCTTAAATCCAAACAGGAGGTAAAATATTGGCACACAGTTTAAAAAATGAAACATGGTTTCTGGACAAGAGAATTATAATAATGTATAAGACTGGAACATAACAGAGAAATGCAGCTTACTTATTACTTGTTATTATTCCAGCTAATCAATACATTGGGGGCATAAAAACAAAGTTATATTTATCACCCTGTGGCTGTAGCAAAGAGCACTGTGAAGGATATAGGAGTACTTCCCGTTTTTCACCTTCCCACTTCTTAGACAGGTGTATCATTTCAGCTAAAATGCTGTGTATTTGGCACCAGCTCAAAGATAAATTGCTAGGGAGAGTTTAAGTTAAAATTTTATTGAGTGAATTTGTATTTATTAGTGAAGAAAGAATTCCCCAACTGCTCACAGCCCAGGAGCCTTCTCCCACCTCCCTGCCCCCATCCCGCCCCTGTTACATTAATAAAAGAATAAACACAATGTGCCCCCCACCCCCACCCACCGGTCGGGACAAACCACCAGCCCAAAGCCTGGGGTTGGGGAATAATGTCTGAGCATCTGAACAAGTCTGACTCGGCAGTCCCTGGGCTCACAAAATCAGTTTTTTGGTTGGCCAAAAAGTCAGTTTAGTTTTTCCTGTAAAGTAAAAGACACAGTTTTCATTTTCACCAACAACTTTACTGATTTTGATATTTTGAGTATGCTATTGGCTTCTAGTGGGGAGAGGCCAGGGGCGCTGCTAAACATCTTCCGGTGCATAGGACAGCCCCACAGCAGAGAATTATTTGGCCAAAATGTCAATAGTGCCAAGAAACTTCACAAACAATTTTGGACATGTTCGATCAGTCACTGCACCTTCTTGACACATTGCACAAATCTGTTTTTCTTTTTTTGCGTTTCAGTTGTGTTTTTACCTTTCTTGAAGTAATAAAGCATAATATGCCAACAAATGTTGCGTATTTTCTTCCATCTTTAATATTAAAATGGCTACACAAAAATTCACCAATTTTGATACGTTGTTTTTAAATGCACGCTGATATGACAGCTGTCACAACAAAATTAACAAAATTGTTTCAAGTGAAGTTCAAGGCAACTAAGCGCTACTAGAGCCATTGTGCAGAAAAAACCAAAGGAACTTTTTGGCCACCCCAATAACAGAAGGAAGACGTACCTGAATGGTGAAAGGTGTGAGTTTCTTTTTGTTGATCGTTCTTTCGTCAATTGTGTCAGGCACTGAGAGGTTGATCATTTTACTGAAAGAGAAACAATAAACTTAAAGGAAGCAAGGCTTCTAGATAACAGGGCCCAGTAACACTGAATTTAAATTCTAGCAAAATCACAAACAAACAAGATTGACACCGTAATCGGTGCTACCCAGTGTCTAGGTATAAAAATCAGTTATGCAGTCTTGATGAGAGTCAAACTATCTGTGGGAAAAGTTAACATTCCTAAACTCATTCTAATATAGTAAGCCAGAAAATAAGGACTCCCACTTCATTCACTTCCCTTAAAAGCTACAAAATTACCCTGGTTTCCTTAGCATATTAGGGAATTCTGGGTGGAGGGCCAAAGCAAACCCTCGATGAGTACTTTTCTTTCTCAGACATAAAAATTGTTCCATTATATAAAAGATTATTAGACACTTTTGAGCTAATCTAATACCTACATTTCTATTTGACACCTGGTCAAACTCTATACCTTTCATTAATCACATAATAAAATGTTTTATATCTTCCTATAGTCATTATTATATCAGCACTTTAGAAATTTCACCCACTCGAATACCTAAGGTATTGATCAGACACCCAAAGCAAGCAGATATTGTTTATGAGAAACAGATTTTACCCAAGTCACCATTGGTCTAACCTTCAAGGAGGCATAAAAAGTTAATTTCCTTAGGTTGCCTCCATCTTGTTTAAAGAAAGGAGTTGGAAAAAAAATACGAAGAACCAACAACAAAATCAAAGAATATTAAACTTGACTGTGACTATCTCTTCTTTTTAATGAGAAGAGACAGCAGCATTAACATTTTTTCCTAACAATTTTTAAGCAACTACCTTTTTTTTTGTGGTTGTCGTTTAAAGATGTATTTCTATAACTTTATCATGCGTATATAGGTATATTTAAATAAAAGGCATTTTACTGCAATATAGGCAAAACAAACTCCTAAATCATCATTTGAAAAGTAGAAAGCTGGAACGAACTAGAAGCTCTGGGAAATGGTGGGTCAAAGAAGTGACTTTAAAAAGGGTACACTATCCCTGCCACTGAAATGCCCATAGTCCAGTTACAGAGACACCATGTGTGGGTATCAAAACAGTCCAAAGCAGGATATTATAATGGCCTTCAAAGCATTACAAACAATATGTGCTTTAAGAATTCAGTTAAAGAGGAAATCACCGGAGGTTGGGAGAGACCAGGAAATTACGCCCTAGATGGGTTTGGATCGGAGGAGAGTATGAAGAGGGGCATTCTTTAAAAAAGGCAACTATAGGGCAAAGCCACATTTACCAAATTATAAGAAGGGTGTGTATGGGAAAGAGCCAGTCGGCTTGCTGTCATTCATAAAGCCATTCACGCAGTGCCCCCCGCCGGGTTCCTGGGTCAACGGGTCTTGGGAGGTAAAACTGTAAGGACATTAACGGAAGACCACGGGGCAGGTTGGGTGCCTGCCCAAGGAATTAGGACTTGCCCCTGTAGGTTAGGTGTTTGATTTTTTTTTTTTAAGCAATTGAATCTTTTAAAAATGAACTCTGATACATAAAATTCCAAAAGCAGGATTGCTCTGGTCAGAGCAGAAAAAAGGGGCTTAAAGTCTCGCCCTCCTACCCCTCCCTTCAACTCCTGGGCTCACCCGAGATTGGGCGCCTCAAGCCTCCTCACGGGCACCACGTTTTATGGTGACGGAGGTTATGGTCAAAGGCACCGTCGCGAACGGACCAGTTGCGCTTTAAGCCTCCCACAGGAAGAACACATTGTCCTTTGTGGGGGCGCTCAGAAGCGTAGGGGCGCGCCACTTACAGCTCCCTTGGCATAAGGCCCTGCATTGGGCTTCTCCAGCTATCGTGCCGCGATGATTCATTCTGTCTGCTCTCGTGTACCTACGCCATCCTCCGATGAAGCAAAGGGGCACACCTTGCAAAAGTAATTGCTTTCGACCTTGCGTTACTAGAGCCCCACGTTTATGTTTGTCTCCCATGCATCCCTCATCCTCCACCCCAGAAAGAGTAGTGTTATACTTCTCTTTATAAGTTTCTCTCAAAATCGGTTTTCTCTCCTGGACCTGCCAAGTAAAACTCCAGAAAAGCATTTCAGGTCCAGCTGACCACCGCAGGAAGCCGGCCTGGGAGTAACACAATTCATCGCTGGTATTCCAGAAACTTCTAGGGGAAAGCTCTGACAAACCAAGAAGGAAGTGTCATTTACCAGAGGACAATGCCATCACCAACAGCGCTGAAGAGGTCGTTCGTGTTCGGGTTCATGGGGATGACGTGCCGGCAGTCAGGGTCGTTTTCCAAGGCTTTGTTTATCCAGTTAACGAACGCGTACTTCTCTTCCTCTGCAAGGGCGTGGTTAAAATGACCGACGGTCAAAGTGAAAATCTAACACAAACACAACTGTACGCAGGGATCTGAGAGTCTCAAGCCCGGGAGGGACATTGCGAGGTTTTCCTCATCCGTTATCTGATCACCTCACATTTATTGACAATTGAAAATCTCAGATGACTTGGGACGTACGCACAAAGTCTCTGTTCACTCCAAGTCAAAAAATAATACAGCGAGCAGATTTAGAAGGTATATATATGTGCAAATAGTTTCTATTTAGGAGCAAATTATAGCTATATTATGTATATGTCAATACATGTCATAATAATTTTTTTCTTTATATTTATACATAATTTAAATATAAACGTGGCCTCATTCTTGCATAATAAAACTCAAGGTTCTGCCTTTAGCCCTGCTGATTTAAATGTGGGATGATCACAGACAATTCTTTCAATATCTCTTAGTTCCTTTTTATTTTTTTAACAATTTCATTTCGTTATTTTTAGAGAGAGAGGAAGGGAGGGAGAAAGAAAGGGAGAGAAACACCAATGCGAGAGAGAAACATCGATGGGATGCCTTCCTACATGCCCTGGCTGGGAACTGAACCCTGCAACCCAGGCACGTGCCCTGACCGCGAATTGAAACGGCAACCGTTTACTTTGCAGGAGGACACCTGATCAACTGAGCGACAACGGTCAGGGCTCTGAGTTTCTTTATAATGAAATTGAATGAAATGAAATCATTTGTGATATGATGTTTCTTTCCTACCAGCAAAGCTGCCAGAGGTGGGTGTGAGAAATTTTAGTAAAGCCTCGAGTTACGCCCAGTGCCCTGTTTTCTCGAGGTGCGTGTCATTGAAAGCAATCGTGACCCTCAAAAGAATCCTGAGTCACAAAACCTGGAGAAGCACTCCCATACTGCATTTGTTTCTTCAAGTTTCATAATGTCCATTTACAATGCAGAAGGCCGTGAAAATGCCCATTTTTTAAAATAAAAGGCTCAACTTTGTCTTAGCAGTTACAGGCGGTACTTAACCATGAACTTATCTTGAATAGCAATTACTGTTTTCAAGTTGGGGGTTGCTGGACTACTGTCTTGTCTGGGCTATTAGAGGTTTCCCAGTTAGGCTGCTGGACGGTCGCTTTAAGAATCTTCAGACTAAATATACAACCTTCTTACAAATCAATAAAAACAACAACGTTTTGGACCCCTCGGTAGGCATGAAGAATAATCATGAAATTGGAAGGTAGCAGTCCTTTGTAGTTCATTTTGCCTGAAAGGTTTACAAAGGGATTTTGGCAGCCTCTAACGTATTTTTCAAATGCTGATAGGGTTGTTGGGTATCGGGCCCACCCCAGACCTGGAAGTGCTGGCCCACTCACTTGTGGACAGGAAGACAGCAGAAGTCAACAAACGTTGCACCCCCTAAGTTTGAATACCGACTTTAGAATGTGCAGTCCCAGAAACATGGGTCCTTTCGCATGGTGCCCCTCTGTCCTCAGCTCTCCCCACCCCATCCCTTCTCCCCCTCCATCCAGGCCTGTCAGTGCAGCTCACCCGAATAGGAGTGCTGGGTGCCGGCGCTCGACTGCTCTGAGGTGCCGCCGATCGCACAAATCCCTTCCTTCTTATTGATGGCTTTTCTAAAGGTCTTGGCAACGTCTGTGCTTTTCAGACCATGAAAAACCTGCAAAAATATAACGTACCATTAGAAACCCAATATGTGATCAAGAACACCACACAGAACACATAACGTTGATGCGAGGAGAGCAGCGACGTGTTTCTGGGTATTTTTTAAATCAAAGTTCTAAGTTTCGAAAGCGTCTCCTGTTATTCTGCATCATCCTCACCTTCATAAACTCGTCGAAGGTGATCTTCCCATGCTGGCCCAGGTCGCCCGCAGCCATCAGGTTTTCCGTGATTTCTCGCACTCTGTAGCCGGGCAGAGGCAAGCATGCAGCCTTGAACAAGTCATTCAGCTCGTTGCAGCAGATGTACCCGTTCCCGTCAGTATCTGCGGGGCAAACGACGAGGTGTAGGTTCAGAGCCAGTCAACTAACAGCAGGAAGAGAGGTGAGGGACGGCTAGGTGGGAGGTAGCAGAAGCAACCATTCGGGGGTCACGGCAGGACCCCACGCCAGAGTCGGAATCTCACAGGAGGCCCGCTGCTGCTGGAGACGGCCGTCAACGTCACCTTGGCAGCATAGCCTCCAAGCAGGGGTCTGGCGACAGAATCGAAAGGGACTCTCATAGAATCAGATGGGGAAATAAATCACAGGCTAAGAGATAAAGAGTAAGAAGAAGTATGAAATGCAAAGAAAACACAGAACTGTACTTAAAAAAAAAAAAGAATGAAATGACAAAGAAAACCAAAGAAAGTAGATGCAATAAAAAGATGAGATGTAGGGGCCATTTCCAGGAAGAGTTACAGGTGAGAAAGGGCCCATATTCCGTGTTTTCATAGAGAAAGAAGTGTTTGTCTTGAAAGGTCCCTTCCAGAGCTAAGTTCCCTAGCTCCTGTACCCAGAACCACTGGATTCCTGTCACTTCTGCTCTTTTGCGCATTTTACCATTTCATTGACTCTGTCCTGAAGATACTCAATAAAGGAGAGAATTGCACCAGCCGAGGTACCAGGTCTACTCACCAATTTTGGCAAAAGCTTCTCTGAGCTCCATCATTTCTTCGTCGGACACTGACCCTCGGGCCATCTTTTATTGCTTTAAGGCAACAGATCTGCAGGGGGCGGGGGACAGAAGGGACAGCCGTTGTGCATATTAACCCTTAAAGTTCCAGTTTCCATTCAATACGTGAAGAAGCATTCCTCTGCATCCCTCATGATGTATAACTATCTCTGAACAATGTGAGAAATAGTTTCTTTTTTAACCTTCCATGTGGTGGTCTCCAAAGCCAGCCCTTACCAATCTCTCCTCTCCCTGCTACCTACCACCGCTGCTTCATCGGGAGTCAGGGGAGAGGTGACTGCCCTCCCCCCGCCCAAATCTGGGCTGATCCTGGGACTGCTTTGACTGTTTAGAAGGCTGGAGAATCCTTCCTTGTAGAGAGCTCATGTCCCCCCCCCTGCCATACAGTGAGAACCACAGGAAGATCTGGGGAAGGAGACCTGGGAGTTCTGGGTACCAGTCCTGCTGTGGTCCCAGCAGGTGGGCAGCTCCGACTGCCTGCCACCTGAACCAGCCTTTTGGGATGTTTCAGCCCATTCGAGCCCCCGTTGTCCACACTCCTGGTCCGTTGTGCTCATTAAACCAAGAGCCAAGAGAGATGCTAAAATGATCGTTTTAAATCAATGATTGTTTTAAATCACTAACCTACAACACTCAACTTTTACCCAGATGCCTTTTAGACATATTGTCACATGTGTACTTAGGAATAATATGTTTGGCCAAAGGACGAATTTTACAATTTACAAGGAAGTGATTAAAGTTGTACAAGTACCTAGGGAAAGAGGAAGGAAATTTGACCCTCTGATAATTCATAGCTGGGGATCTAAGGGACTTTTAGGTGTTCTCCTCTCAGAAAGGCTGGTTTGACTGAGAAATGTAAGGTGGTGCTGGGCCATTTCCCATTTCCTGGGCATCATGGCTGCCTCCTGGATAGAGACGGAATAAACCAGAAAATGGGTTACGATGGAGACTGTAATGCTCCCCACTAGTCTACACAGCATTTTTCAAATGGGAATTCCACAGAAGCTTACTGGACTTCCTGGTGGGGGTGGGGAGGGGCATTTTTATAATTCTATTTTGGGACATTGTTTTAAATCAAGTTCCTTTTCTATAGTTTCACATTAATAGACAGTGCAACGCTCCACTCGATCCCCGTGGCAACTGACATGCACACAGAAAAGGTGGCAGTTTTCATGCTTAAACCTGCGAGCCAAAAATGCATCATGTGTGACTCTGCAAAGCCACGCCCACCACTCACCACCTTACTATTCTGTCATGTACACACAGGAGCGCTTTCCAACTTTTGTTCCCCCATGTGACCCTTTGTTAGCAGGAACTTTACATGTAAATGAAAGTGAACAAATTTTAAAAAAGAAACACAATTCTGGGATCCTTTGGTTGAAAAACCCAAATGTTTCCCTGCCTCCATTGTCCCACCTCCTTGTCACCTTATGTGCTGGTGGGAACTCCAGGGAGCATGATTGAAAATTGTGAAATTATATATATTGTTATTTTAAAAATCCCTTTAAAAATATATTATGATCCCACTTCTGGGAATATATCTTAAGAATCCCAAAACACTAATTTGAAAGAACATATGCAGCATTATTTACAAGAGCCAAGATACGGAAGCAGCCCAAGTGCCCATCAGTAGGTGAGTGGATAAAAAAGCTGCGGTGCATTCACACAGTGGAATACTACGCAGCTGTAAAAAAGAAGGCAATCTTATCTTTTGCGACAGCATGGATGGGCCTGGAGATTATTATGCTCAGTGAAAGAAGTCAATCAGAGAAACACAAATACCATATGATCTCACTTATATGTGGAAGCTAATGAACAAAATAAACTGACAAACAAAATAGAAACACGGGTATGGACATGCGGAGCAGGCTGACAGCTGTCAAAGGGATGGGGGAGGGGGGACCGCACGGAAGAAGGGGAAGGGATTAGCCAAAAACCATACTACATAACACGTAGACACAGACTACTGTGCGGTGATAGCCAGAGGGAAAAAGGGGTGGGGCTGGGTGGAGGAGGGCAAAGGGGGCGAAAATGGGGCTGGAGGGAGACTTTGCTTGGGCCCATGGGCGCAGGATGCAGTGCGCAGATGATGTTTTATCGAGTTGCACACTTGAAAACCTGTACGGTTTTGTGAACCAATATCACCCCGATAAATTCAATTAAAATATATATTATTATCAATAAAAGTTTACTTTATTATTATTGACCTTCGACATCTAAAAAGGTATTGTTCTTTTGAGTTCTCTGAGGATCGTAGAACATGTTGAGGTCCTAACTGTATCAGCACAGATGATCTCATTGACACATCCCAGGCACCCTCAGCGGCGGGTCCTCGTTCTCCGACTTTCCTGTCTTCTCTTCCCTTCCCTTCCTTCCTTTTGTCTGTCTGTCTGCCTGTCTGTCTCCGTCCTTCCTTCATTTCTTCTCTTTTTTCCTTCCTTTTCACCATCTTATTCCAAACAGCAATTTGAGCCAGAGTCAGAGCTATGTCCAAACTTAAGAACGAAACCAATGAAGTTATGGAATCCGTGAGAAGGAGAAATCAGGTGTTGGCAGGGAAGGGTAGTAACACTTCAAATCCAGGGTCAAGACTGCACATTTTGCTAGAAGTGGTCTGATGATCTAGCTCCACGTTTTCCAGAAATGAATGCAGAAAGGCAAATATCATCAGTTGTGCAATTCACTCTATATCTACATGAGGCAGACAAACCGACTTCCTTGGGGCCACGGAAATGAGGTTGATAGCAGTGCCTTTACTCAGGCGTCAAGAAGCAGACTTTCGTGGGACGTAGTAAACACAGTTTTGTGTTTTTTTATAATGTCCCTCAGTGAAGGCTGATGGCATGAGGACCTCCATTCTCGTTTTTTAGAGCAGGGGGCAGAGGCTCAGGGACATTAGATACAGGACCTCCGATGACAGAGGTCGGCGAGGAGCAGCCGGGGTTCCAGCGCTCGGTTTCTTCCCCCTCCCATGATGTCTATTCAGGTTTACTGTCTTCACGCTTCAGTTAGATACGCATCTCATCCATACATTCATTCGCTCAAAAATGTTTCATTAAGTCTCTTTAATAAGGATACTCCAGGGGAGGTTAAAAAAACCCTACAACGCAGGAACGTATCTAGGTGTCCTACCTGAGGAAGTGTTTGCCTCATGTGTTAAGAAATCAAGGCTTCCATTTTAAGAAATTAATTTATAACTTTGCACACTTCGCTAAATTCTGTGAATAATTTGGCTTGGTTCTCCTTTCTACTCTCCACCACCACTCCCTAGATGCCTCAAGAGAAGGCCCTCCCCCATCATGTTTTGCAAGGGCTTCTGGTAAAATCTGGTCTAAAGACCTAGAGCTGGATGGCCCTTCTTGATGGTAGGTGTCTTAACACCTCTTGGTTCATGAATGTTTATGGGATTAGGAAATCAATTCATTCATCGAACAAATATTTAATGAAGGCCCACTATGGACCATGTCCCGTCCTTTACTTCACACAAGGCGTGTCTACGCGGACCAAGTTACCCTTGGGGCCAAGAGACTGTAAGAGACTGGTGAGAAAAACAAGTAAAGGCAAGAAATGAGAGTGCATTTTAAGGGTCAAGAGTCGGGCTGAGGGAGAAAAGAAAGAATTACATTTGGGGGTGCAAAAAATAAATAAAGATGATATAGGAAAAAAGTAGAGACGACATTTTAGCATAAAAATTACACAGTCCATTCAAATAAGGTGCCCAGAAAGAGAAATAAAGCATTATATTATTTTTATTTTTAAAAAATATATTTTATTGATTATGCTATTACAGTTGTCCCATTTTTTTCTCCCGTTTATTCCCCTCCGCCCTGCGCCCCCCTCCCACCAGCATCCCCCTCACTTAGTTCATGTCCATGGTTCATACATATAAGTTCTTTGGCTTCTCCACTTCCTATACTATTCTTAACCTTCCCCTGTCTATTTTGTACCTACCATTTATGCTTCTTATTCCCTGTGTCTTTTCCCCCACTCTCCCCCCTGCCCTCCCCACTGATAACCCTCCCTGTGATCTCCATTTCTGTGGTTCTTTCCCTGTTCTAGCAATTTGTAAAGCATTATTTTAAAACCACACAATTTTTAAGCCATGGCAGGCAGGTCAAGATGAAAACTCTGAGCATCTGAATAACCACATTTTTCTAAGGGATTTATAAATGGAGTCAGTCAGAGAAGTCACATGGTGAGACAGCCTTCAAATTTTAAAAACCTGAAACACATCAGTGATTTAAACACTAAAAGGAAAAGAGAGTAGATCAGCGTAGAAGGTGAATTGGGGAACAAATTGTCAACAGCTTAAGTTACAGTGATACTGTTTGTTGCTTCTTGGGCCCAAACACAAATATTGCATTAGCCAAAAAGTCTGTTACGTGTTTTTTCCTTACAGTGGCTCTAGAAGAGCTTAGTTGTCTTTATCTTCACTAGAAACAATTTTGTTAGATTGTATTATGACAGCTGTCCTATCAGCATACATGTAAAAAAGATTATCAGTCCTGGCTGGTGTGGCTCAGTGGATTGAGTGTCGGCCTGGAAATCAAAGGGTCGCCGGTTCAATTCCCAGTCAGGGCATGTGCCTGGGTTACGGGCCAGGTTCCCAGTAGGTGCATAAGAGATGCATGACGTGCATGAGAGGCAACTACACACTGATGTTTCTCTCCCTCTCTTTCTCTCTCCCTTCCCCTCTTTAAAAATAAATAAATAAAATCTTTTTAAAACCTTATGACAATTGGTGAATTTTTGTGTAGCCATTTTAATATTGAAGATGCAAGAAAATATGCAGCATTTTTGGCACATTATGCTTTGTTATTTCTAGAAAAGTAAAAATGCAACTGAGATGCAAAAAATGATTTGTGCGGTGTATGGAAAAGGTGTTGTGACTGATTGAACATGTCAAGAGTGGTTTGTGAACCACTGAATGTCAGCACTAATGACATTCTGACCAAATACTTCTTTGCTGCGGGGCTGTCTCATGCACTGGAAGATGTTCAGCAGCACTCCTGGCCTCTACCCACTAGAAGCCAATAGCAGGAGACGGCCGACATGCTCAAAGTATCCAAAGCAATAAAGTTATTGGTGAAAATGAAAAAAGTGTCTTTTATTTTATGGAAAAAACTAAACAAACTCTTTGGCCAACCCAATAGACAAGTTGCTTTTACCCTCAGAATGAGCAGAATGTCCTGGAAGCACAACCCAACTTTTAGAGACAGAAGGACCCTAAGGAATAATGTATTGCAACCAATGAGAGAAAACATTTTGTCTATGTACAAGTTCGAAAGGCAAAGCCAGGCTACCATTGGCCCATGCAGTTGCTGGGAAGCAGAGCAGTGAAAGGATGGAGGGACCATTGGATAGGCCATTACAGTGCAGAACTGAGAAGACGGCCTTTAGCTAATTGAACTGGATGTGCAAATCGCAGCATTTTCACAAAGCAGAGAAACGGGAAGACGAAGTCATTAACATGCAGCTCAGACCATTTTGAAGAAAGATGTGGCTGGCTTAGAATCAAATACTAGGTACTTAACATAGTCTATTCACGTGTTTGTCTGGAAAAACTTACACCCACTTGAATGCATCCATATTTGAAGGTAGGAGTTACAAGGATGTTGGTAAATTCCTAGAGACAGTGGGTGAGTGTTTCAGCTGGCAAATTCCTGGGGCCGTGCTGGCAGCAGATTCTAGAGAGGTCGCTGCAACCATGCCCTTGCTGAAGCATCTGCGGCCTAAAGGAAGTGAAAGGCTTGTCCTGTCCCTTCCAGGGCCTGAAGGAGCGCTCTACTGCCCTTGTGGTGGCATGGCCTTCTTTACAGCCTGCTCATCTAGCTATGCCCGGCCAGCAACCGTTTTAAGGTCAGAGTCGGCAGTGAAGCTCTGCAGCTCCGTTTTTGAACCTCTGCCCAAATCTCAAGAACGGACGCATAAGATACCCAGGGCCTTCAACACAAAACCTAAGAAGAAGACTCTCAAGCCATTCTCTAAGCCCCATCTGGCTGCCAGTTTTTCTGTGAGCAATTAAATTGATTAAATCGACAGTTATAGAAAGAAACCCAGGACATCTGGCCAAAGAAAGGACTTGTTGTTCATTGTTATAAGGTTATTTTTAAAGTCGTAAGAAAATCAAATAACCCCTCAAAGGGCAGAAGGCACGGAACCTGTTCGTTCCTTTAAGTCAGTGAGTTTTGAGTCCCTACTTAAAGGAAGTTGGTATTTTCCAGTTTGGGAGTGGAGGCAAATTTCCGAGAATGGCTTCTCATAATAAAAGCACCTGACTCAAATTCCTGAAGTCTGAACATGGAAACTATTTTTAGGTGTGTGCTATAGAATACAGGGTTGTAGAATTTACAAAAGGAAATATGCTCCGTAAAATGAACGTGAAACTGTAAGCTGAAGTTTTCTCTGAGGAGAGAAAATCAATAATAAAAAAGAAGCAGAAAGAATGGAAAAAGGAAACCTATCCGCAGCGAAGTGCTCACGGCTAGAATGCTTTCTGAAAGGTGACAGTGCACGCCAGTCAGGGCTTTGATGCCCAATTACGTAACTGCCCGGATCAGGGATGCACCTGTAATCTGGGATCACATTGCCAAGGGACTCTTTTGAATGCGCCCTACTTTTCCTGCAACTTGACACAGTGAGCAGAGTCACACTGGAAACTCAGGACCCAAATTCCTAGCTTTACCTCAATAACTTCAGTACGTATCCAGGGGGAAACTGTATAGCTTCGGAACACGTCAGTGAATCGTGAGTGACCCCAAGCCACCTGGAGTCGAGAACGTGATCAATACTGCAACCTCTAGAGGCAGACTATGATGACTAAAGAATAAAAATATAAAGTCCATGGGACTTCAACACAAAATAAAAGACCCATGCGTTTTTAAAAAACTTAGAGAACACAGAAGCTATGCTATCACTTATTCCTGTCTGCTTCATTTTACAAAAGAGATCTCTGCAGGGGGGTCTAACTATAAGTAATTTACTATATATTCTTGGGACACCGTTTGTCTATAGATACAGGTATAGCAAAGCTTTCCACAAAGGATGATTCTGAGAATGCAGTTTAAAGATGACTTTAAGAAACCAAATAATTATAAAAAGGTCGCAAACACAGAGAGCCACTTAAAGGGGCTCCTATGAATTCTTTTGTCAAATCAAAATTTCCTTTCTCCTATCCCCTTTCTCCCTGCACCTTCACCAGCTCTCCACGGGCTGTTCCAGAGGCCAGAAGCCGCACCTCTGCAGCCTCAGAGGAAAGAGAAGCAAGACAGGGGGAGGCTTTTTCTCAGCATGGACCTGGGAGGGGCGCTTTCCTCTCACTGCCTCCGGCGGTGTCACAGTCCTGGGCAGCCAGTAGGCCGGCTCACGCCAAACCCGAGGGACCCACGGCTGCTCCGGGAGCCGCTGAGGTTCCATCAGGGCACTGAGGGCCTTCGGTAGAGGGCGTCGCACACAGAGCCCGGCACTGGCGCCTGCTAAGGGGAGCCTCTCTCCCCCAGCACACCCCAACACCCCTGTGGTCTGCAAAGGACGCGATACAGAGCAACCCTCTTGCAAGCAAAGGGGATCGATCCTCCAGGCTGCAGGCTGCAGGGGCAGCTCATTGCCTTGGCATTGCTCTCTTTTCCTGGGCGGTAGGTAACGATGCTCCTGGTGTCAACATCTCGGAGCGCGACAGCTCCCCTTCATCTCACATTGTACTGGGTTGGCCAAAATGTCTGTTATGTTTTTTTCCGTACGATGGCTCTAGGAGTGCTTAGTTGTCTTTAACTTCATTCAAAACAATTTTGTTAGGCTGTATTGTGCTGGCTGTCATACCAGTGTGCATTTAAAAAACTTACCAAATTGGTGAATTTTCGTGCAGCCATTTTAATATTGAAGATGGAAGAAAACATGCAACATTTCGGCGTATTATGCTTTATTGTGTCAAGAAAGGTAAAATTGCAACCGAAATGCAAAACGAAGATTGGTGTGCTGTACGGAGAAGGTACTGTGACTGACTGAATGTGTCAAAAGTGGTTTGTGAAGTTTCGTGCTAGAGATTCCTCACTGGATGACGCTCCACGGTCAGGTAGACCAGTTGATGTTGACAGCGATCAAATCGAGGCACTAATTGAGAACAATCGACGTTCTACCGCGAGGGAGACAGCCGACATACTCAAAATATCCAGATCAGTAGAGTTATTGGTGAAAATGAAAAATGTGTCTTTCATTTTATGGAAAAAATCATACAGACTTTTTGTCCAAGCCAGTATCACCAGGACTTTTAGATTCATACCTTTCTCTGTCTTAAGCTCAAGGTATCCTTGGATCTTTCCCAAAAGCTGACTGTTAAAATGGGCTCGTTGGTTATCCACTATTACACAGTATTTCAATATCAGACGTCACTCAGTCACTCATACATTCCTTCTTTCACTCCCACCTGAGCACTGCTCTCTGGTTGCGGGGCTGCATTCATGTGGGTCACAAGGGACTGTGCTTTTGTGAAGCCCACAGTCACACGTCGAGTTTCAAATGGGACCCGGGGGTGTAGCTCACTCGTTGAAAAAAACTCACTCATTGAAGATCAAAAATGAATCAAATGAATCAATGCAAAGGATAAACACGGGGCTCAGGTGAAAAAAGATTAAATAAGAGTAAGAAATAAGCATGGAAGCTTCTCAAAAAATAAAAATACCAAACGTCTACATGAGCCCACGCAATGAGGGCATTCTGGTAACTTCTACACTTGTACTCCAAGGACACCGTCACTGAGACGCCAGGACTGGGAGAAAGTGGGGAACGTGAGGGCTGGGAGAACTTTGCGGCCACCTGTGTAACATCAGACTCCATTTTGCCTCTCTGGGCCTCAGTGTCCTCATCTGTAAGTTGAGAGATGACCTCCCTTCCAATTTAAAAGTTTCAAAAGTTTTCTCCCTTGGGGACGAGTGTCTGCACCAGCTAGAGCCAGGGCGTGGTGCATTTCAAACACGCCTGGACACAGGGCCAGGGGCTTTCCGGAGCTGTGGCCTCGGCCCTGGGGTGACTCCTCTGGGAGGCGCCTCTGTCAACGTGCACCCGGCGCCTACCATCCCGGCCTGACTCCTGCTCTTACCTCGGCAGCCGCGAAAGCTCAGTTCTCGCCCATCGTCCTCCCGGACCGCGGCGGGTGCTGCGGCCCCACACAACACGGGAAAGCTACCAGAGCAGTGGCGGGACCTCCTCTCTGGGGTGTCGCCCGCGCAGCCTGACATGCCAGTCCAGTTCCTCCTAGTTTCTAGGCAAGACTGTCCGCAAACTGTCCCAGAAAGAAAGCCACCTGCTTTTTTCTTAAAAATATCCAAATAAGGGAAATCTGCAACCTCTCCGGTGTCTCACATCCCCACCCCGAAACCTAAGTCTTTTCTGATACGATGAAAGTTCCCTCCCTCTTGGGCTATTCCCGGGGGAATAACAGAAGCTGCTCAATTCATAAAAATTCTGTCACATGCTTTGGGGACTGCCACTGGGCTTCTAAAAAACAGTCTTCCAACCTGGTTTTGGGGGTTTGTTTTCCAAACCTTTGAGAGTTTTCATTGCTATCTTCTGGGTCTCTGCCAAGTTCCTTCAATGGTAACATACGAATAACAGAGTCATTGAACGCAGAGGTGAAGGAACTTCGAGATTATCTGTCTGGTCACTTTCCTCCTGTCACAGAGGAGTGAAATGACAACCAAGTTAAAGGATGTGCCCATTGTCACAGAGCTCGTGGGGACTGGAAGCCAGGCCTCCTTATGTCCCCTCTTTCCTTTATAACAAGTTTTCAAATCTAAGAGGGAGTGTCCTTCTTTAAGACCTGCTCAACATACAGCACGTGTAATTCCCTCACAATTTCAAATAGCTTACAAACATAGTTCCATGCATGTTCCCTTCATATGAAGATAAACTTAGTCTAGGTAGCGAGACGGCGCTGTTTCAGTTTAGGCTACAAATGCCACGGGCCAAATACTATAAACACATATTACTGGCACCTTCTAGGTTACAAGGGCCAAGGCAAGGTGACTGTCTCCTGCACTTATCTGCATATTCATTCTTGACTTTGCATGAAGGTCTTCTGAGTTTCCTGAGCAACCGAAAAGCAAACCGCATTAAACAACTCACTCTCAGGCACCATGCACAAAAGACAAGATGCCAAGTTCACAGATGAATACTGAGATCACACCCTCGGACTTCTAAAAATGATCGGCAGGGTTTCAGGCCGTCTATTCCTCTGGCTTCCGGGTGGGGGATGGGGCTGGGGGCTGGGGAGCCTGTCCTCCTGGAACCCCTGGTTCAGCCCTCGGCAGGCAGCGCTGCACCCGCGCCCACATCCACGTGGTCCACACAGTATGTGATCACAGACTGCAAGCCACCCACCACGCAGGCGCTCAGGAAGTGAATTGTAGATGTGCCCTAAGAAACCCATCAGCAAATGGAACACAGGGCTCTAGAAGTCTATTATCGCCTTTGAGGAGCTTAATAATTATATTCTTACACATACTTATAATACCTCTCCCTCTGAAAGGTACAAACAGCTAGGACAGGACAAGTGAATACTGGAAGTTTTCCAGGAATACTTGGTTGGAGAAAGGACTTTGAGGAGCATGTATGGGGGTTTAAGAGCTGCAAGCGTCCCTAGGCACCCTCAAAGAGCCAAGGAGCGCACCCTGGCCCCACCTGGGCAGCCACCAAACGGTTCAGGCTGAGGCGGCACAGCCTGAGGCTGGGTTTCTTCAAGCGGTTTCTGTAAACCCTGCTGGCTGCCAGTGATGCTGGGCAGTGGGTCTCTAAGTACACGCTGTGGTGCCTGCTCTGAGCTGAGTCCCACCTGCTCTGAGGGGGGAGGGGGGAGCTGTGGAGATGGAGCAGTAGCTGGAAGGATGCTAAACCCAAGCCCAGAGCGCACGGACTCGGAAGTTCAAGAACACACAGGCAATCACGAGGAATGGGTACATTGGAATGCAATTTGCATGTCACTACCTGGATGGTGAAACTCACCCTCTGGTAGTGCCAAACGGCTGCCATAAGCAAATGCATATGTTTGTACATTTCTTCTTTCACTAGGCATCTGTCGAATACCTACCATAGACCCTAGGCCCCGGGCTGATGCTGGTGACACAAAGATAAGATGTGACCCTTGACTTTTTAGGAGGGGAGAGACACCAGTTGCTAGAATATAGGGGGGCTTTTTAGATCCACAGAAAGGGGGGAAATAGCTCTCCCCAGGAGAGCCAAGGGGGCGTTCCAGAAGAAGCGACAGCTGACATGGATTTCCACAGATGACAAACAGATCACTCAAAGATCTGTCACTCTTTCTCCTTAATCATGCAGGACGATAAACCCATGTTCTCTCCACAGAGGTCACTGACACCGGAGTCCGAGAACGCAATAGCGGAAGGACAAATGAGAAGACCAGCCAGTGTTTACTGAATGGTTACTCGATGCTAAAATCATATTTAATTCTCACCACCATCCTATGGGGCATTCTTAGGATTTCCTTTTTACAGATGAGGAAACTGAGGTTTAAAGAACTGGCCCAGGGCCACACCGCTGTGAACTGAGGAGCCTCCTGCTTATTATGCCAGAGCCTCGCGGCGGGGACACCTACAGGGTCTGCCCCCTGCAGGCAGCACAGACACGGTCTTGCTGGACGCACCTGCCCTCATGCCTGTGGCCATCGGGGTTCTGTGTCTCACGTTTCTCTGCCCTCCTTGGGGGTTCCTCAGGTTCCCCAGCTCTGACCTCACGCTCAGTAGGGACGCACACCTCTGCAAGATTTTCCTTCACTTACTTTACTCTTCCTAAGCTCTCTGGAGAAATTCTAAATGTCTCCTCTCTTCAGTTCCCTCCTCAACACCTTGAGGTGGGAGGTAAGAAGAATAAGAACGCCATCAGGCTTGTTTTTGCCTGCTCCTGCCTGTGTCCCCTGCCTCGGGTGGACAAAGATCCTCTCCATTGGTCCATCGGTGACCTCCACACCTGTCGCCCACTCCCGTTTAGTACGGCACTGGTCTTGTCCTGGTCGCTGGGGGTGAAAGATGAACAGCGAATAATCGTCGCTCTTGAGGGACACGCAGTCCCGGGAAGAAAAAAAACTGTCATGCCATTTGAAGATGACACGAATCCGGACACTTTAAAGCAGCAATTTTCCACTGGGGTGTGGCAAGAATTTTTAAAACACGCCATACCTGCCCTGGCTGTTGTGGCTCAGTTGGCTGGGTGTCATGGTGCAAACTGAGGGGTGGCCGGTTCGATTCCCGGTTGGGGTGCATGCCTGCGTTGCGGCAGGTTCAGCGCCCCGTTGGGGCGTGTGCGAGAGGCAGCAGATCATCAGTGTTTCTCTCCCTCTCTTTCTCCCTCCCTTCCCCTCTCTCTAGAACCGATAACAGAAAGACAAAAAAACATGCAATACCTGACTAGTTTGGGGCACTAGCTTCTTTCCCCTTAGATTGTCAAAAAAAAAAAAAAAAAAAAAAGACAACAGCCAACATAACAAGAGCTGTCTGGTGTGAATGAGTCAAAATTCTACCTATTTCTTTGTCAGATCCACAAAAAATACATTTTTGGTGTGCCACAGAGTTTAGTAGTTAGTTTATGTGCTGCGAGGTGGGAGAGGTCGCACAGCGCTGTTTCAAAGGTATCATTCCCATGGCGCTACAGGAGCCCAAAGACGCGCTTCCCTGCCCGGGGACGGGGGGCGGTGGGCCGCATCTTAAAGAACCAGCAGAGAGACGACAGGGAGAAAGGCACTCCACTTCCCCACAGAAGAGAAAATCGCCCAGAAGAGGCAGGTAGGAAGCCAGGGAACGCCCAGGAAGCCGTGGAACGTGTAGCAGCGCTGGCTGGGGAAGCAGGAGGCAAAACTCTAGAAGCGTTTGGGGAAGTGGCGCTGTGGTTCCGTCCGTGCTGCTTTTAGAAGGAAACCTAGTTCTTTAGGCTCTCCTTGCCGCCTGCAGTCACGACGCTTACTGCACTCACTGTAAGTCATACAAATATGACCCTAGGCCCTCTTGAGGGACACGCAGTCCCGTGAATAAAAAATACTGTCATGCCATTTGAAGATGACACTAATCCGGACACTTTGGATTATTAACATTCTCTTTTTACATGTGAAGAAACTGAGGCTTTTGAATCCTCGTCTGAGGATATGTGTATTGATTTTAGAGGGTGGGGGAGGGGAGACAGAGAGAGAGAGAGAGGGAGAGAGAGAGAGAGGCATCAATGTGAGAGAGGAACATCGATCAGTTGCCTCCCATACACACCCTGACTGGGGATCGAACCCACATCCTTGAGGCACACAAGACAATGCTCCAACCAACTGAGCCATTCGGCCAGGACAAGTAGTACAAATGCTTTTTACCTTCCTCACACTACAAAATGATTCTACCTAGAAGGCATGTCAGTTTGCTTGTGGGCACATCATTTGCCTCTTTTATGACCACTTCCCACTTAGAACATACAGACCTGCGGCATGAGGGGGGAACTGGACATGCTCGAAAATGGGAAAATGTGGGCCCTGAAAACCGACGTTTCTCCACAAAGTCTCAAACTGAGTCAGTGACTCGTCTGAAAAGAGAAGCAGGGCCTGTCAGTCTTGGTCTGGTGGAGTCCTAGCTCGGAAAAAGCACAAGTCCATTAGCTCGGACACCCTGAAGGTTAAAAATACCCTTTGAGGTGCTCAGCGCAGGAAGTGGACTACAGTCCGTTCCATGACGACATCTTAAAGGTGAGGATGAACCGGAGAATCCGGAGAGGGGCTTCTTCTTTGTCCCCGGTTTGCAGTCTCACCTGTGCTAGAACACGGTTCCCAGTCCAAGCCACGGGAAAGGCCTTTCCCCCAAACACTCATGATCCGATCTTCCTTTATAAAATTAGGCTTGATAGATACCAGGGTCCGGTACAAAGAACGTCCCATTTTCATTATAAAATCTTTTCTTACAAACTCATAAGCATGTAACTCTGCAACATAACAATATCACACTCAAGCACACCATAGGACATTTTAGGTGACATGTTCACATTAAAACTATAAATTATGACTCCCACATTATTACCCTACCAATGACGCTCAAGCAGGCGTTACTTCTGCCGGGCCCTATATCCTGTGAACTCGAAAGCAACATGGTATGCTGAAAAGATACTGCGTTTTCTGATTAAGTGTGTTTTCTTGCTGAGTGTTTCATACGTGTTACTTTGATTTTTCTGAGCCTCAGTTTCTTCACATGTAAAAAGAGAATGTTAATAATCCAACCACAGGGCTCCCACATGGAGTTGTGTTAGAATTAGACGACACAGAGTGTTTAAGTTGCACAAAACAGTGCTTGGCAGAGCAAGAAAGAGGGGGAAGGATGAAGGGAGGAAAGGACGAAGGGAGGGGATCAGAAAACACTAGAGCTTGTACAAAAGAATCTTGGGGAACAAACCCAATTTCCACTCTAAATTGCATGAGATATTATTTCACATCACCACCTAAAACCCACACAATGATATGAATGTTGTGTGTTGCGGGGGTGGTGGTGGTGTAACTCTAGGTTTCATGCCTGTGCTCTACCTTCGAATGATTTCACCTTGGCTTGTTTGGGCACTGGGCGCCCTTCTCATCAAGAATCTCAAAGGATATTGTGCAATTGGTAGAAGATACCACCTAGAAGTCAACAGTATTGGTACGGGCTGATGTCACGTTGCGTGGTCAAGGGGCTCTGGGCTTAGCCTTGCCTGCTGTACTGACAGTGGAAAGTACCTTCTAAAAGTTGAGGAAATGAGGCCAGAGTGGGGAAGTTACAGCAACCTTAGACACTCCCACCCACATCCATTAGAAGTCACGAAAAGAGGCCTTCGGGTGTCTGTGACGAGAACCACTGGGCAGCACCTGCCCGCCCCCACGCACGCCCGTGCCCGGGGACTGATTCTGTCAGCCTGTCCCCTGCCCCTCTCTGCTCTGCCCTTCCTACTTCTCTGGGCACCTTCTGTCTTGTCGCTGGAGCAGGAAAACCACTGAGACCATGTGCAGCAACATTTGCATATTAGCGATGGCAGCAGAAGCGCCTCTTTATTCCTAACAATGTGAGCTCATTTTCTATCTTGGGAGGAGTTCTTTTAGAATCTCTAATGACAAGCTCTTTCTCAAAAAAAAAAAAAAAAAGTTACAGATAAATTGAGGTAGGAAATTTTAATTGGATGGGCTATACTTATCTTCTCTTTGCTGGAAGCCACAGCTGGATTGGCAAATACCAGTACCACCTTACACTGGCATAGGCTGTAACTGTTGTGTTATAACAGTTTTTTTGGTCAAAATGTTAAATAATAAATAGCCTAATCTAATACCTTCGTAACTCTTATTTTAAGGCTGTTGTATCATAAAATCCTCAAGCATTTATTTG